>JARHVA010005758.1:87500-125000 GCA_037957365.1 Torreya grandis
TTAAATGAATCATCCACAAATTGGCCATTCAACAATTGCATATCTTCATGAGGGTTTTCTTTATCTGGAGTGAGATAAATTCCCTTGACAAGGCCTCTAGCTTGGGAAGAGATAAGAATATATCAAAACCCTCATCCGCAATCACAAATAGGGTGGGTACCAAAGGGCATTCATGGTTAATAGATCGAAACAAACAAAATTTCTTAAAAGTGACTCCATTAATGGAAAGAATGGATGAGTCATTTGAAAAAAGCTTGTAGAGATGGTTTTAATGAAATCAGACCCAAAGCCTAGGGCTTTAATCATGGATAGGAATAAAGGTCACTTAATATGGTCATAAGTCTTTTCAAAGTCAATTTTAATGAACATAGCTTGTTACTTAGACCATCTATCCTAGTCCATTCCTTCCCAAACCATAATGATATTATCTAATATATATCTACTTCTAATGAATCATGTTTGCTTAATATGAATTATGTCTGGTAACAAATTGCATAATTAAAGTGTCAAAGCTTTGGAAATAATCTTATAGGAAATATTTAGGAGGGTGATCAACCACCAATTATAGATCAATTAAGAATCTCATTACTTAGGTACAAATTTATGTTTTATTTATTTATATTCTATAGAGTTATCAATTTGAAATCTCCTTGATAAACGTGATGTAAGTCAACACCCACAAGGTCCCAAAGGGTTTTACAGAATTCATAGGGGAAACCATCAATTCTTGGAGCTTTGTCATTTACCATATCAGACACTACCTCATATAGATCATCCATATTGAAGATCATATCACAATACATCCATTGAGAGGGAGTGAGTTAGTAAGGCACCACTATGATACACTACTAAAGGGAAATATCACACTCTATAGAGGAAGCTTTAGCTTTGAACACTTGTTAATAATAGAGGAAAAAAACTTAAATAATTTATGATGACTCTACTAGTCTCCTATAAGTATCAGAGATAGCCTAGATTTGTTGCTTTGAGTTTTTGACTCAAAGCATTTGAAACAATTGTTTGTAAGCTTTGTCCCGTATCTTGGGCTAGTAAAATATGGCTTTGACTTGAGCTCCCCAGGCATTATAATTATCTGTTATTTGGATACAATGTTGTAAAGAAGAGACTCTAACTTAAAATATCTCATTGAAGGTATCTTTTTGTAGGGCTAAAATCACATAACTAAGCTCTTAAGAAGTATCCGAGTGAGAGTGTCTTCAAATTTTAACAGGTTGATAGCCATAGATTCTTAAAAAGTGAGATGTCCTTTTGATGACATCATCCCACCAATGAATCCAACTAGATTCTTGGGATAAATGGGGATCCAGATTCCAAACTCTAAAAATGTGTACCATAGTGGGTCCATGTTTAAGTAGGGAAGTGTTTAGAAAGAATTGTGTTTTGTGAACCTTGGGTTTCATGAATTACTATGTCACTTGAAATCAAATAAGGAGTGATCAAAAAGGCCAAAATCTAGTATCCCCTTTACTAGAGGAGAAAAATCATCACCAAAATAAAAATATATTTGGGTGGATATCATTTTCCTATCTGGGCACTTAAAAATTTGAGCAAGGCCTTCCCTGAGATTGCTCTAGGTGTACCATACTCTATTTACAGATTGACAAATTAAATTAGGGTTATAAAATCCCCATTTAGTGTATATATAATATCATGCATTCCTTTCACCAACTTCCCAATGTATTAGTAGGTGGCCCAGTTTGTCTTCAAGATATAACACTATATTAAAGTCATCGCATATGACCCAATGAGCATCGAAAATATCATATGCAATCTATCACCATAAATGGGTATTCTCAATGGTATCATTTACGGCATAAATATTGATAAATCTAAAGGAATGGATTTTAATGTTAAAAAGGGTCCAAACTAACTAGTTGGTAGGGTCCATGCCAGATTGTACTAAGTACAACTGCCACCTTGGAGAAATAAATGTGATCACCCCTCCACATCCTACTTTGTGATTGACATGAATGATAATAATTTCATGCCAAATAGAGTTACTAACTGCCATCAATAAAAATCTTCCACCTTTACTTCTTACAAACAAAGAATGTTCATCTCGAGAAACTCCCTTATAAAATCATGCACAATAAACTTGCATCTTGGGTCTATAAGACCCCAAATATTCCATGAAAAGTAATCATAGATGATGGGTGTCAAGAGATATATGCTTAGTGTCTACGACTTCTATGGCATCATACTAGTTTTGTAAAAAATGCCCACTATTGGCATTTAAAAAATCATCAAATTGTTTCCTCATAATAGGATCAGCATGATACTCTACTTCCTCTAACTCTTCACATCTCCTAGGATGGTTGCAAGAGTGTTTGGGTGCATCCTACCGAGCATAAAGTGGAAGAGTGATTGGTTGTGAGTATGAAAAAGTAGAAGAACTAAGAAAAATAATCTCGAGACCCTAGGATAAAACATTGGCATCAAGAGGGGTGTTAAAGACCCTAGTTTTTATAATACATTAAGGGCTTCAACCTAGGAAGGATTTTTCTAAATAGGAGCCTGGTCCTGTGGTCCACTACTTGTTGATGGATTACCACCTTTAAGATTTCCTGCACTTGAACTTATAGTTTTAGTATGGTTATTGTTCTTTCCTACCATTGTCCAACCATCCTCAACTGGATTTTTGTTAACTTTAGGAGAGGCCTTAAGAGGAGAGGGTGAGCAGTTGGAAAAATTGTTGTAGGCTAACTGAAGGGGGTAGTCCTAAATCTTATGGTCAATGGCTTTTTAGTGAAAATATGTGTTTGAAAAGTTGATATATAGGACTCATTGAGAGTGTCTCATATCTCCAACTTGGTTTTCCACAAACTGCTTGAGGTCCCAAGAAAGGTTGACTTCTACACAAACTTGTTTCTATGGTCTATTAGAGTAGACCCTATTTTGTTCATTATAGAGAACCTGACTTATGAAGTAAGTTATTTGGTGAATAAAACCCTAGTATGGGAGTAAAAGACCTAAAAATTTAACACAAATTAGGATAATGAGAGTTGTTTACTCTGAGACAACAAATTCTCGTGTCTAGGGGGAAAGAATCATGAGCAAGTTATTAACATACCATGTAGATGACCTACGAAGGATATCTCCTGGATGAGAAGGGTTAGAAAAATAAAACAAAAAAATCCCTTGGTCATATTCTAGACTCTCTCAAGCTTTATGCCATGAGTTGCCCAATGGGCTTGAACCTAGGACCTAAGCATACTTTTAGAGGGAATTCGACCCACAAAATATCATATAAAAAAAACTATTGTAGCCATTTCCAAACAAAGTTAAATTCTTAAATGGAAAAAATAACATCAAGTTAAGAAGAGTTACCTCATACTAGACATTTGTGACAAAGATCCCTGGATGCTTGTAGGGGACCATTGTTCAAAACTCCACCATTCTTCTCCACATCTGAAACAATTGGAAAATAAAAAGGAAAAGTCATTAAATAGGCTAGCCTCACCCCTAGTCATTAAATTTTATTGAATAGGAATTAAAATAATGAAAAGCCAAGATATCTTATGTATTTCTATGACTATTTCATAGGCACTCCACCAAGACAAAGGTTAGTAACAGAAGAAGAGCAAATGGTTAAACATTCAAAGCCATAGGTAACTTTTATTTTACATTTTTTTTGTGGTTTTGTAATGCTCCCTACCCATATAGCAAGTAAAACAAGCCTTTATTCCCTTTTCTGAATGAAGTTATAATCAATTACCCTTTTATTGTAGGATTTAGTATATTATTAGCCCCCATCTCCATCCTAGTGGAGCCTCTCCTCCAGGAAAACCACCCATGTACAAGTCATCCATTGGTATGTTTCCCTAATTTCCACTGTGCATGCAGTGCAAACCATGCTTTAGTTGATTCTCAATTTCACTTATTTATATTTGATTTTATTTCTCTTTCAAATTATTATTAAAATGAGATGGCAAGGGATTTTGTTTTTCTCATATCCATTATGTAATGTTTACAAGTCCAAGGATCCCATTGACAAGTGGAATTAAGTGGTCAAGCTTCAACATCAAAATCTGATTCTGAGTTAGAACCAGCTTTGCCTATTTTGCCACCTACACTTGGCACCTCTACTCCACTTCCCCCACATTTTTGACACATAATTCCCAAAGTAGATGATGTTGGACCTAATAATCTTTATTATTTCAAGTCAACAGTAGATACTATTGTTAAACAGCCTTTGGCTCAATAAACACCTGAGCTAACTGCCATGGTAATTATTGTTTCTCCTAAACATGGCTCATTTCTTTTTATATTTTTATGGAAAGTTTTATTTAAGAATTGACCATAACATTTTAGTTTTTTTTTGTATAGATGAATTGAATGTCCAAAATTTCTACAACATTGAACTTATAATCATTTTTTACTCACTACTAAAACGTCTAAGTAAATTGATCATGTTATAAACTAGCTATATCTACTAGGTTCCCGCATCTATTTGTGTAAGGAGAGAGAGCGCCCAAAAAGTGAAACATAACCCTATGGTTGTAGCTAGTTCTTTGAGTCCTATATCCAAAGTAATTACATCGCATAGTGACAAGTCCCTACTTTTATATTGTAAATTGTTTAAAGTTGATTTTACAATTACAATATAAATTAAATAGAAAAATAAATAGTGTGGAAAAACTAATAATATAAAACATAAAAAATAATTAATGGTGGGATTTAATTATATAGTGTTTCTATAGTTTATACCATAAAAGTAATGACTAATGCATATAACATAGATATATGAATATGTTAGATAGGACTACCTAGATGGAATGGAATCGAAGTGTCATGTGTATGTCATTTAAAAAAAAACATTACTAAAATTACGTGATAAAAATGTTCATTATTATTGACCTCCTCTAAATATAAACTGCTTTGACTTGAACAATACCAGAAAAAAATCCAACTTATTTGTACTATTTTTTGCTTGTATAAAGTAAGAGATAATCCATAGATTTTATGTATAATGACACAATTAAAAAAATAAAAATAAATTAATTAAAAAAAATATTTACACGGTAACTTTTTAATGGTAATTATATTTTCTAAAAATGTGGAATCACCTTAGACCTAAACTTGTGCAGTTAAGAAAATTGAAAAAAAATGTGCTTTCTAATTATATAAGAAAATAAGTAGTGAGTTTAGAAGGCTAAACCCGCCACCCAACTCAGTAATCAATTGTATATTTTAGTAAATATTTTCCAATACTATTTCAAAAAAAAAGTAGGAACACTGACTACAGGGAAGGGAAGCCGAATCATCAAAAGACTTCGATAATCATTAATTTCGTTAAACATTTTATAAGCTACATTATTGTGAGCGAATTTTGTTGATATTCCCTTGAATTTTACCACTTTTATTTTTTCAAATGTGTTGTCAAGTTCCTGCTTGTGGTTGACCATGTTTATCAGTGGAAATGCATTCCTTTGTGAGCATGATCCACGACATTTTTATTTCAAGGGTGAGGAAACGATCACATAAATCTTGGCTTCATTTTTTTAAAACGATACTCTTGCACCTGCATTTTCCGAAAAGATGATTTTTTTAATATACAAAATTCCTCTCAAATTGAGACTTTTTAGCTTATAAATCAAAGTTATTATTGTGTTTTTAGTTCCTCTGCTCAGAGGAGAAGGATGTGTGGGTTTTTATAATAGAGTTTAGAGGTGAGTGTTTATTTTAATCATTTTTTATTGTTTAAAAAACATTACAAATTTTTACGTGTCATTTATACATTAAATCAAGAGGAATATTTTTTTCATAAATTATTGGTGTTATCAGCTAAGTGCCAATTTCATAAGGAACAGATGTACATTTATATTTTAATCATAATATTTCATAAATATATGTAGACGTCTTTCCTCAAATTTTTGTTTTAAAAATTGAAAACAAATTGTATAATGAGAAGTCAAAAAATTATCATGTAGTTAATAAAATAAGAAATAATAATTTTAATAGTTGTTTTGGTGGGTTATAAAAAATAAGGGTATTAACATTTAGAAATAAATAATTTTAATATTTTTTTTGGTGGGATGTAAAAAAATGAGGGTATATTATTTTATTATTTATGAAGTGGATGCATGTTTTAAGTACATACATGAAGTGGCAGAGATTTCATACTCTAATACAAACCTCATATAGTACCCCTCAAGGCCTGATTATCCAATAGAAGTTCACTGAGATCTTACTATTAAAGTGCTTGTGAAGGCACTAAACCCTCCCATGAATTTCCTATTAATACCTCTCTTCCATATATTTTGGCCTTATCCTACTAAAAGGTATTTAGAGGATACCACTAGATAAGCCTATTAGTCATTTTATCCACATGAGCATTTTTGCCTTCAGATTTATGGTGAACTAATAAGCAATTAGCCCTAGAAATTTAATCTTAACATAATCTTGAAATCAAGTTTAGTGGGCTAAAGGTATGGAAGCCTCTGTAGTCAGTGCTTGAAAACATTAGGCCATCAATATCTACTTAAAAATCAAGTAGAACTGAGGGCACACAAAAAATTTAAGACCTTATTTGGATCATCATTTTGTTGTGTGGTTTGTTTATAATTACTCTCATAGCATATAAGCTTTCTTGGTTTATTTTTATGTGTGCATGAACATTGTTTTTTGTAATTAATGTGACAATGGACCAAAATCAACCAACATCAAACCAAAATTTCATAAAATCAAATCCAAGCCCAAATCTTAAAGCTAACTTACATAAATTTACATACAGTCCTACACCCATGGCATATTTCAATAGAAGCCAATCCATAAGTAACCTAATTTTTTATTCAAATTTGGGTAACAATACATTAGTTGAAATAAACTTTAATAATAATCTATTCCCCCTAAATCAAGAACATGGTACTCATAATGATAATGAAATTAATCAAAGCAAGTATGAACAATACAAATTAGCCAATCGTTTAAAATAGATCAAACAAAAGCCTACCTCAAACAATACCTTTCTCAAAATAAAAGTCAAATCCTATTATCTATGCCCTAGGTAGGTGATTCCACGTATGTTTAAAGAGACTCTATGCACCTAGAATACAAAAAAATATCAAGAGGTCCATGAGTAATAACAAGCCACTATTAGTTATCATATAGATAAAGATCTACACTATAATAAAAACTTCCATTTGGATCATAAAGCTAATTAACAAAGGAAAGTCAACTTTAGTATAGCAGTTGTCCTAAGACCCAAATAGAGTTATAATCGACCCACTTCAACAAGTTGTCCTAATGATAACTAATTTGGCCTTGACTTTAGAGGCCACATAATCTAATCCACAAATCCCATCCAATCATCAACAACAAATCCTATCTAGTCAACAAAAATAAATCCCATCTAGTAAAAAACACATATCATTTACTAAATAATAATAAGCCCCTAGTAATTTTTAAGTTGGAAATAGGGTGTACAGACCCTCTGAATCCAATGCTAATTTAAATTCATCAACCTTATTTATCATCTATCCACCCATCAACATGCACCAAATCTTTATCGAAGCACTCTTTTTTCTTAGGAATGGCAAGAGATGAAAAATTCTCTCTAGGGATTGTAGACAAGGAAATGGAGCATGAAATTTATGTTTAAAGAATTGTGACTATATCCATTTGATGAATATATTTTACAAATCCTCTCCACCCCTCACTTTAAAGTATCAAAATTTGATAAATATAAATGGAAAGGAGATCCAGGGGATCACCTTAGATATTTATTCATGGTTTTTCAAAAAGTGTCATATAATCATAATTTACTTCTAAATCTATTTCCATAAAAATTGGTGGCCAAGCTTTGGAATGGTTATTAAATTTTCCTAAGCAATCCATCACTACATTTGAAGATTTGTCAAAATGTTTTGTGAATTATTTTACATACAACATAGAACATGAGTTGACATTTATGGACCTTTGAAACTCAAAAAAAAAGAAGTGGAGATAGTTTCTCATACTTTTTGAAATTGTGGAGGAGTTTTGTCAACCAATTAATAGATTAATTTGTAAAAAAATAATTATTAAATTTTTGTGGATAATATTAATCATGAAATAAGTTATCATGTGAAACTCCATCGTTCCACCACTTTCGATGAGATCATCCAAAAGGGATTGCAAATTGAAAGACACTAATTAATAAGGGTATATTAAATTTTTTTTCTAAATACAATCCACATCAACCTCATGATAGTGCTCAAGCACAAAAAGAGAAACCCAAGTTATTTAATAATAACTAGAATTGAGTGAGTGATGGAGTTATAGAGTCAAAACATGTACAAAATTTTCAAACAAGGCATGTGCAGAAGGTCCACTACACTCCAAAGGTCACTCTCAAATTAGCACCTATAAAAATATAATATCAAAGAAGAAACCTCAAGTTTCATAAAGAATCCACAAAATAAAATTTCCACATATTTTGGTGGCAAACATGATTGTATTCCCATAAATAAATCCTTTTGAACTAGGATAGCCTAAACCACAATATTATTGATAAGTTGAATACCATAATTATCACACATCAAATGACATACTGTGCATCAATGTATGTATCTCAAACACTACATTCAATATCTCCTAGATCATGGTGACATTGAGCTCAACAATAAGGGATCAACATCAAAAAATCAAAGCATGGGATTTTTTAACAATTCATTCCCAAAACATGATCAAAATAATCAAACAAAATGAAATCAATATCGACACCAAGGTCAGAAAAACCATGTTAATATTGTGGAATATCACAATGCCTCACATAATTATGATGACATTATGGCCACTATAAAAATTAATTCTTGCCATTAGCCTAGCACAACTCAATGTGTTGTATTCATTACCCTAAGGCCCTTTACATCCCAATCTAGTAACCCCATACAAGCTTAAGAATGTGATGTTACTACTTGGCACTCAAGGGTCACAATTGAAGGGCATTGCATTTCAAAATACCATAGTCAAATCCCAAATCCTTCCATGTACAAATCAAAACCATCCACATCTACAACTAAGAAGCAATATGACCTTATAGAATAGTTAGAGAATATCCATTCACAAATTTCCATATTGGATCTATTATCAATTTCCTATGTTCATAAGGAAATCTTACACCAAACCCTCCAATAATCAAAATTCCCTACCAATATTGACCCATAATAATTATAAATATTAGTAGGATATTTATCCTCAAGTCAACAAATCACCTTTGGTCACAATGATGTTTTACCATCAAAGCCATCGCATAATATACTCTCTACATAGAGGTGATTACTTCCAATCACAATATTGAAAATATATTCATAGACAAGGGTCAAGATTAAACATTTACACACTTAAGCTAGTCAAGCACCTCAAGTATTCAAAATCAGACATTCAATAAAACATAATTATCATAAAGGGATGAGATAATGCTAATAAAGAATCAAATGGCACTATTTATATTCCCATCATTATTGAGATCATCACATATCAAACCCTATTTTATGTTCTCGATAATGAGCTACTGTATAACCTCCTTATCGGTCATCTATGGATTCATTCTATGTACACCATTCCTTCCACTTTATAACAATGTCTCAAATTCCCACACTTTGATATGGAAGTCAAAATACTTGGTGATACATAGAATTATCAGTATTTCAAGATGTTGGAGGTTGAATATCACAATGCCCATCATTATCCCATTATAGAGTATACTAATAAAAAGGATAAAAATGTGATTCCAAGCCCTAAATCATCATACATTCATCCAGATGACCTTCCATCCATTTCTAATAATCCTCATCCAAAATCATCTACACACATCATAATAAAAGATAAAGGTTGTAGAAAATATGAAATGAAAATGATTTCCATATTTCAAAACTTCTACTATACTAAAAAATCAATGGTAGGCCCAACATGGTGTGGCCAAAGAAAGTTGATTTTTATAAAATATGATCTAATTAATTTTCCAAGAAAAGTATTATTATTAGTGAAAAAATAAAACATCCTAATAATTCATGTTTATATGGTGATGTATTAGATTCATGCTATGAAAATAATAAGTATCTTATCCCTAATAAGATGTTAGAAAAGGTAGAAATTACAAAGGTAGGGGCTTGGGAGGAAATGAATAAGGAATTTTTAAGCCCATCCCATCTATAAAATATGAAAAAAATCAAGGCATCGAATATAAACCACTTGGAGGGGACTCCCATTATCTTAAAAGTGATACAACTTTGATGTCTAATGATGAATTTCTTAGCAATGGCATAGAGGCAATTTATAGTATCAACAATGAGCTTGTTGATAAATTATTTTTGATACCAATGTTGTCTTAACTCATTATTTTAGACCTTTATTATCCAAAATTTATTGATTGGGACCAACATGATCACACACCTTTGGATGTTTTTTAGAATTATGAGGCAATTACATAAATTTTGAGGCTTAGAGATGGTTTCCCACTTGGGGACCATGAGAAAGGATTTGAAAACAATTTGGAATTTGTTACCTACTCTGGGGAGTAGGTGGATTTCCTTAGTCAAGAAAACAAATAAAATAAAAAATTAATGTCCTTTGGTGAAACCTTTGTGAGGCACTATTGAACAATGGAAAAATTAAAAATAAAGATGTACATGTTCATTGGTGAAACCTTTATGAGCTCCTAATGGATGGGGAGTTCCACTCTCTCGATAAGGGAGCATAGAGTCCTAGAAGTCCCCATATCATCTTCAATTCAAATATCAGTCTTGAAGAGTGATGCACATTTGAACAACTGGTCCAAGTTTTTATGTAAACATTCAATGATCCATTTCTAGAAATTAAGAATCACTATTCGTCTTATATGGGTGGGTTTGATGAACCAATTGGGCCAAAATTAGGGGAAAACTATCAATTCCCTTAGGTACATACTTTTTTTTAGGATGGTTATACATTACTTATGGAAGACACCATTGATATCAACCTTGGTACTGAGGATAATCCATGCATCATTAATTTTGATTCCTCTCTCATTGAAGATAAGTGTGATCTCATTATCATCAGTCTGAAGGTGTTCATTAATATTTTTGCATGGCCTTATTTTGACATATCTAGATTAGATCCATATTTATTTTTTCATCATCTTATATGCATCTGGATACCAAACCCAAAAAACAAAAATTATATAAGACACATATGTTTATTACCATTTTGGTCAAGAAGGAACTCAAAATTGTTTTAGAATATAGGTTCATGAGACCTATTAATTATTCATAGTGGATATCTAACATTATCCCTAACAACAAAAAACACTCTGAATCAACATTCACACCAATTTAAGAGATATTAATAAATCATATCAAAAGACGATTTTCCATTTCCCAACATTGATATGATTATAAAATCCACAACATGATATGAGATGTTATCACTTATGAATTAATTTTCTAGATATAATCAAATTAAGATAAAACCTAAAGATCATTATAAAATTACCTTCACCACCCCATGTGGAACATTTTATTATCAAGTCATGCCTTTTGGATTTAATAACTCGTGTGATACTTATCAAAGATCCATGACTACTATCTTCCATGATGTGAAGTATGATTGTTTTAACCTTTTAAGAAATTGTGTTTAATTCCTAAGTAATAAAGGTTTGGAATATGTGGATAATTTTGGTTTTATGTAGTAAAATAAAAATTTATGCCTATTTTATCATCTTAATTTACATAGGAAGGAGAAGACAAAGAAAGATTAACTTAGCTGATTTTAAACTAAAACTAATGATTCTAGATCTAAATTTTGAGGAGCAAGATTGGGACAGTGTCTAAATTCTAGATCTAGTCTCTATTTTCTAATTGGATAGGATCATCAAAAATAGTAAACTTTATGTTTGATGCTATATTCCTTTCCTAGTGATATTGTACTGAGGCTGAAATTTTTTTAGGTTCTATTCATCTACTCAGTGTGACCCTACATACCAAATTTTAGGTCCTAGAAGTTAATAGAGCTCACTGTAGGTTTGTTTCAATGTTCAATACCTATATTAGTCTACATAAATAGTAAAAAAAAAAAGAGAATAAAAAAAATGGGTAAAATTTGGGTTATGGGAAAAATGATCATACGATCAAGGACCCAAGTTATTCTCACTACTACCTACATTAATACTCAAGATAAGGGTCTTAGATTCGATGTAGTTCTCCCTTAGGGAATGTGCATAATTAACGTGCATGATTAATTCAAGAACTGATTTAACATAGACCTTTCCTTGATCAAGAATGCAAATTTATGTGATGCAAAAACACTGATCTATACTATTGATGATTTTATTATGTCTAAAGTGCTAATATAGGAAGTGCTAGCTATAAAATGCCTTGTGTAGTCCTTTATATAAGAGACTCATTATTTTGAATTTGGGAGCTTTATTTACATTGATAGACATTAGAAACCTTAGGAATGAATCAAATAAAAGAGGTAAGACTCATCGTATGAAATAAGCTGACCATTAGAACCAAAATTGTGCTTGGACAATAGTGCTAAAACCTAGACACCCTGGGTTTCATCATTTATTTAAGTTCTATTGTCCAGGGGTTGTGGGACCTAGGTGGATGGGTCTGGGTCTAAAATAAGTGCCTATGCATGAAAGGGTAAAGTTTGAAAAGCTATACATGTCTGGGAATAAACAAAGAGATGTTTAGGGAATGTAGTAAGACTAAGACAAGTAAAAAAAATGACTTTACTAAATGTGAATAAAAACTCATATTCTCTAGTTAGAGTCTCCTATGAAAGGACTATGAAAAGACATAATATGCATGTTTTCTTGACTAATTTAGGTGTATATATTTTCCCCCATTTTAATCTAGTGATGCAATGAGATGAAGTACAAGAGTGAAAGAAAGAAAAAAGATGCATACCTAAACTTACCTATGTGAAGATAAGCATGTTAAAAAGGGACCAACTTCTTGGCCAAGAAAGTGGATGAAGAACTGAATTTAACATGTTAAAAAAAGGTTTACATAAATCATTAATTTACAAATACATGGAAAGAAAATGTCATGTTTTTAAATTATATATAATTCATTTGAGCATGTAAAACAAAATTACATAATTCATTAATTGAATGTTATAAACTTTTTAATGCTTTAAACATTAAGGGTCAATGTCATGCTTGCAAAAAAAAATAATATAAAATTAATCATTTTCTTAGAGAGTTGGTAAAGGAGAAATAGTTGCTCCAACTGCTATATGAATGCTCCCAAGTCTTAAAGCCATCATGGGTCACATGGACATCAATATTTTCATTAAACAAAGAACCATAAACTAATGTATGAGGTGTATACATAGAATATTTTAAAACATTATCACTTATTGATTTTTTTTTTCTTTTGTAGGAATTTGTTAAATCTCAATCTTTCTAAGTGCACACTTTAAGGGGTGCATTGGGAAAGAGGTTAACAGATATTTGGTTCTTTATAGGATTTTTGCTCATATACCATCACTTAAAACTGGTACAAGCCACTCCTATATGTTTATCTAGGATTTAAAACCCCGTTTATACATTTTCCTAAGCAAATCACCACCCAAAATAACCCCTAACTAAGGAAAACCCCTTTTTACCATGTCTCCTACTAGGTCGATTATGTCAAACCTATTCAAGGATTTATTGTAGATAATCAAACTGTCAGTCAAAGTTGACATAGTTTGAGACCTAACGAATTTATTTCCTTACTTACGAGGTCAACTGAGATAACTCCACTGGATTAATTTTTTGGAAGGTTTAGGGTCAGTCCATGGATATATGTATTCCATTTCACTTCATTTCCAAATATGATCAATCATTTGTGCATCATTTCTCATCACAAATCTACTTATACAATTAATAGGTGATTTTATTGCTTATGTTTTTTCCCTTTATGAAGTAGCACTTGTCTTGTTGAATTCTTAAAATTATAGGAGAGTTTTTATAGCCTGTATATGATTTATCTTTGTGATCCTTACAATCCCATAACAACCTTTTACAAAGCACCATTGGCCAATGAAGAGACTGAGCCACGATGGGTTGACTTCAATAAAGCTAAGTATATACTTAATCCCCTTCATATTTTGGTAAGTATATATTTTAGAGTTAATATCTATTGGATTGTATCTCTCCTTGTTTTGATCTTCTCTATGTTTTGGATAGATTTATATTTACATGTTATTATCTTCCCCATTTGTGCCACAAGCTTTAATCAACATTATATTATCTTGCATATGTATTTACTATATTGAATTGCACAGTTTTTTAGTAGAGTAACTTGCTTTGATGTTATTACAAACATAAAGACCTATTTAGGGTTACCACAAGATGGAATTTATTTAGAGACCTTAGAAACCTCTCATTTGCCATAGTGTGATAAGAGATCCCTTAGGTTTAGTTTAGCATATCCATTGTTTTTCATAAGCCCAATTTAAATGCATCCCTAACCATACTTGTTAGTTGATTACCTTCTTTGAGTTTGAATATTATTAAGAAGGATAAGTTATATAGTTACCTAGTTCTATTTGCATAATTTATGGTGAACCCAATGTGAATCTAATCCTTGAATATTATTTATTTTTTATTGACAGTAAATTGGATCATCTTATCGACCTAGTTCAACATTTTGTGTGCAGGTTGTCAAACTTTGTTGAGCCTGTCGACCTACTTAGGTACTCTATTTTTAAGTTTTTTAACTAAGTTGAGCTTGTGAACCTAGTTTTGCTCTGTGTGTGTATGTTTTCAACTAATTTGAATTGGTCAACTTAGTTTTATTTTCTTTATGTAGGTGATTCAACATTCTTAGGAAATACTACTAAATCAACTTGGTTGATCTTGTTATATCTTCTAGTTTCACTCTTACCAACTAGTAATTTTTTTATCAGTTAATTAAATTATTCATTTATGTTTCTCAGTATAATCAATCAATAATTCAAAAAAAACAATTGTAAATTTTTTTGGTTTTTTTAAAATTGTAAACACAATCAACTAGGTCAAGCTAGTCAACCTAGTTTGGTATGGATTTTCAAGAATAAAGCTAAGCCAACTAGTTGATCTATTTTATTCTAGTCCTTTTTTAAGACTTTTATTTTTCTTCCCAGAACTCAACTAGATCAACCTAGCCAACTTTATAGGACTTGGTCGACCTAGAACTCAACTAAATCACCCTGGTCAACTCTGTAGGTTTTGGCTAACTTAGTTCAGTAGGTGGCCAACCTTATTTATTTTGCTTCTAGTTTCTGACATAATCTTCCAAATTAACTATATTTTTAAGTAAAAACATGTAAAAATCTAAAAATTAAAGCATCACTTACCTGAATCACACTAGATACTACTCCCAGGTGTTCCCCACCTCAAACATGTCATCTCTGGGCCATAATTTCTGTATGCATTTCCTAAGTCTGTCGAAGCTCTGATTTCTCAAAATAGAAAAATTACAAATGAATAGTTAAAAATCATATTTATGTTTTAATATTTAAATTATTTACCTATTAAATATTTTCATATAAATTTTGATTCTTTCTCATAAATATTTTATTACTAAGTCCTTTTCTAAACTGAAAGATATTCTGGAATCCTAAGATTGTAGAGATTTTTTCTACATACAACACATATTTTTGTAAAAAATTAGAATTTTTTCTTATTTTGCAGGTCCACCTAATTTTCCCTATATTTGATGCCTCTACATCTCACTCATATGGTTTCTCTTATACAACATCAAGGTAAGTAAAGGTATGTATTTTTCAATTTATCCCTTTGAATTAATTTTTTGTTTCTTACTGCAAGTTTTATTAGTTCAACATTATGGGTTGTTATGTGATTTTATCAAAGCACCATCCTATGTGATATTTGATGAGATTCAAGAGAGGCATATTTATACACATAATATTTTAAAACTTTATCAACTACTAATGCTTTCTCTCTTGCAAGAACCTATTGAATCTAAATCTCTTTGAGTGCTTGCCTAAATGGGTTCACTAGGAAAGGGATTAGTAGACATTTGGTGCTTTGTAGGATTTTTGGCTTGTATACCACCACTTAAAACCACTAAAATTTGTTCTTATATGTTTCACTAAGCTTTTAAACACTACTTATACATTTCCCTGAGTAATTCGCCATCAAAATAGCCCCTAATTAAGAGAAAATCCTTTATTACCATGTCTCCTATTCAATATACTGAGTTGACCCCATTCTAGGATTTATGACATGTTACAAAACTATGTTGGCCAAATCTGACATAGTTCAAGACTTAATAGATCTACTTCCTACCTAACAAGGTCAACCAGAATGATTCCATTAGTTTAATTTATGGGAAGGTTTAGGGTAAATCCATGGCTACATATTCCATTTCACTTCATTTCCAAATATGATCAATCAATTGTATATCATTATTGCATATAAATTTGATTATGAAATCAATATGAGGTTTTGTTGCTTAGTGTGTTTTGCCTTAAAGGAGTAACACTTGTCTTTTGGAAGTCTTGGAAACATAGGAGAGGTCTTGTAGCCTAGATATGATTTATCTTTGTTATCCTTACAAGCCCATAACAACCTCTTGAAAATATCCATTAGCCAAGGGATAGATTTACAAATGATGTATTTACATCAACAAAGGTATGTATATTCTTAATCCCCTTTATATTTCGGTACGTAGATATCGTAGAGTTAATATATGTTGGATAGTATTAATTCTTACTTAAATGTTCTCTATGTTATAGATAGATTTATCTTTGCATGTTATTATTGCACCCATCACCCCCCAACCCCCCACAAGATTTGGTGGGCATTAGATTAGCTTGCATATGTATTTACTAGATTGGTTTGCATAGTTTTTTAGTATATTAGTTGTCTTTGATATTATTATAAACATAAATACATAGCTATGGTTATCATAAGATTGCATTTGTCTAGAGGCCTTTGAAAACTCTCCTTTTCCATAATGTGATTAGAGATAACTTAAAAGAGGTTTTGTGAATCCATTATTGGTCATGACCCTGATTTAAGTGAATCCCCAAGTATACTTGTTAGTTTATCACCTTCTTCAAGTTTGAATACTATTAATTAGGATAGGTTATAGAAATGTCTAGTTTCACTTGCATCTAATCTAGTGAACCTGATGTGAAACTAACCCTTGCATATTTTTAAATGTTTTTTATAGTTAAATAGATCAACCCTATCGACCGAGTTTAGCATTATGTTTGAAAATTGTCAAACTTTTTCGAACCTATCGACCTAGTTTCACACTTTATTTATAAATTTTTCAATTAAGTTGAGCTTGTTTACCTAGTTTGGCTTTGTGTGTGTAGGTTTTTAATTAATTTGAGCTGTTGAATTAGTTTTATTTTTTATTTGTAGGTGATTCAACATCCTTAGGAAAAACTACTAAATCAACTTGGTCAATATTGTTTTATCTTCTAGGTTCACTCTTATCAACTTAGTAATTTATTATGTCAATTATGTAAATTCTTTGTTTATGTTTCTTACAAAAATCAATCAATACTTCAAAATCCTATTATAGTTTTGTAATTTTGTTTAACTTTGTTAAAATCATATCATAATCAATTTGGTCTAATTGATCGACCTAGTTTGGTTAGGATTTTTCCATAATAAAAATAAGTCAGTTGGTAGATGTAGTTTATTCTATCCTTTTTTCTAGACTTTTATTTTTCTTTCTAGAACTCAACTAGATCGACTTGGCTGACTCCATAGGACTTGGCCAACCTAGTATAATTTATTTTTGTTATTTTTATTTATAAAAATCAACTAAATCACCTTGGTCAAATCTTTAGGTCTTGGCTAACTTAGTTCATTAGGTGGTCGACCTATTTTTTTTTGCCTTTATTTTGTGACATAATCATCCAAATTAACTATATTTTTTAGTAAAAACTTACAAAAATCTAAAAATTAAAGCATCATTTACCTAAGCTACACTAGTTACTATTGTTAAGTATCCCTCAACTCGAACATATCATCTCTGGTGCATAACTACTTTATGAACTTCCCTAGCTATCTCAAAGCTCTATTTTCTCAAAATGGAAAAAATTAAGAATGAATAGTTAAAAATCCTATTTATATTTTAATTTTAGAAATTTTTACCTGTCAAATATTTTCTTGCAAATTTTGATTATTGATCATAAATATGTTATAACTAAATCTTTTTCTAAACTGAAAGATATTATAGAATCCTGACATTCTAGATAATTTTTCTACATATAACACATATTTTTGTAAAAAAATTTGAATTTTATCTTATTTTGCAAGCCTACCTAATTTTACCTATATTGGATGCCTCTATATATCACTCATATGATTTATCTTTTACAACATCAAGGTAAGTAAAGGCATATATTTTTCAATTCATCGCTTTCAATTCATTTTATGTTTATTACTATAATTTTTAATATCCAATCATGATGGGTTGCTTTGTTCTTTTCTTGAATCACCATTCTATGTTACAACTACATGACATGTGATAATATTCGAGTGGGACACATGTATACACATAATATTTTTAAAGTTTATCAATTATGTATGTTTTCTCTCTTGAAAGAATCTATGAAATCTTAATCTCTCTGAGTGCATGCCTTAAGGAATGCACTAAGGGGTCGACGGACCTTTGATGCTTCATAAGATTGTTGTTTCCTATACCACCACTTAAAGCCAATACAAGATGCTACTATATATTCTCCTAGGTTTTAAATGCTTGTTTATACATTTTCCTAAGCAACTCACTTTTAAAGATAACCCTTAACTAAGCAAAAAACCCTTTTTACCATGTATCCTACTTGGTTAATCAAGTTGACCCCACTCTGTCATTTATCGCATGTTACAAAACTATGTCAGCCAAATTTGACATAGTTCAAGACTTATTGATTCTATTTCCTAACTAATGAAGTTGATCTAGATGATTCCATAAATTTAATTTTTAGGTAAGTTTAGGATCAATATGTGGCTATATACACCCCATTTCACTTCATTTTCAAAGAGGATCATACCAGAATAGGCCAGTAGGTGATCTTATAGTAGAGCGAGCACTTAAAGTATTATCCAAATCAATGACCCTACCCATATTCATAAATTAACAAGAAGATGCACAATAATTACTTGATGTATTGAACTACCTTACTTACTAATTATTTTCTCTATTATAATATATTTATGAAGAGGAATATAAAGTAGTAGGGAAAGTTAACTCAGATGATAACTCATAGTTATACTAATTGTAACTTATTTTTGAACTCATAGGAGAACTCACAATGGTACTCCATTGAACTCAAGGTAGAACACTAGGTGGAAATCACCCTCTCACCCACTTAACCTATTATCACACCTAAGTAAGATGAAGCTACATGTGTAGGGATTATCCATTTAGTAAGTAAATGAAATAATAAATATTCTAAACTAGCAATCTCCCCTTAAGTGTAGCTTAGGTGGGTAGAAAATAACACATGGGTCCTAACAACATGGCCTGATGAGGTACCCAATTCAATGCAACTCTCAAAACTAGAGTAAAAGGATAAAACCTAGTGGGGAAAAACTTCCCCTCCCAAAAGATAGCCAAATAAATGAATGTAGGAATATAAATCCCCACTCCAACACCCTCCTTTAAGAATAGCTTAGGTTAGATGTAAATATTAGGTCCTAACAACAAGACCTGATGACCTACCCAAGTACATAGTGATGATTCTAGTATCCTATAAAATATGAAGGATGTGTGTCTCCACAAAGAAGAGAGACAAGGTAAGCGTATAATTTTGCTTGGAGAATGTTGTAGTAGTTCCCTATGCAATAGGGTTTATATTCTTCTTTCAAAAAAAGAAAGCATGACCTATCAAACTACTAAATTCCCATTCAATTGGAATGTAGATAGGAATCATGATGTAGATCTCTAAAAAATGCTCAAATGTCTCCCAACTGATGTTTGAGTGTGCCAAAGTCTTATCAGATATCATGGGACTAACTATAGAAGATGGTAATGAATAAGCATACAATGAAAGGGAGAGAACATCTAAAGAATAATATAGACATGGAACATTCAATGAAATAATGTCCATGGGAAGAGGAGAGTAAATCTCAACAACCATCAAAACTGAAGGTTGGTCTTCAAATAAATCACTCAAATCTACAAGATGAACTTCTATGAGAGCATATTAGTCATGAATACTCTTAATATGTATAGTCTAACTAAGATTAGTGAAGTCTTCCAAAATGCATGTTTGTGAAGGATCTAAAAGAACAATAGTTTACATATGAACTTTTGTAGAATCTGCAATGAGACAACAAAGATCTAGTAGAATCTTGTCCTATAGTTGAGCCTTGATAGAAGGAAGATCACTATCTACTATGGATGTATCATCACAAGAAATAAAATCATGATGAGAGAGTACAATAGTCTCATAAGAGACAATATGAATTAGAGGAGGAAGTGTGACATAAATCTTAGTGGGATAATTGAAAAGACTCTATAGTATGTTCCAAATAGTGCATGGACACTCTGTATATTTCACATGGTAATTAAAATCAATATAAACATGTAGAAACTATGGTAAATATTAGCGATGAATTTTTTTTATTTCATGAATATTCCATTTTTGGATTTTAGTTTTGGAAATTTTTTAGGGTTAATATATCAGACCAACTCACTAAAATTTTAGGGATATAAATAATTTTAGGGGTCGACTCACCAACCCTTTACAATAATTTTTAAGATGACACTTTAATTTGCCACATATATATAGTACAACCACCCCCTAATATCAAACAAGATAACAAGCAAAATCAGAACCAGAGGACCATAGTACTAAATTGTAGTGCCAAATGGAAGAATTGAATGATAGTGCCTAATAGAGGAAATGAATGACAATGCCAAACAATAGAGCTAAAAAATAGAAAAATTTCCCAAAACCTAAATATTATTGCATATTTAAATTCTTCTCAAAGAGATATGTAATTTTAAAAAAACAATTGTCACAATCTAAGTCCATATGTAAAAGTTATGGCCTCTGGAAGTCAGTATTCGGTTGCAATCGAATGACAACTTCTAGAGGACGTAACTTTTGCATACTAACTCAGATTATAATGTTTTTTTTAATTACATAGATATTCAAGAGGAATCCAAATATACAATAATATTTAGGTTTTGAGAAGTTTTCCTAATTCTTATTTGTGATAATTAAGATTTAAATCGATTTAGTTTATCCATTCTATTAAACCTATAGATTTACCATTGCCCATAGAGGATTCGACACAGCTATGAATCAAATTTTTATAGATTCACCAAAAAAAATAATAGGTTTTCTAGTGGGGCCTATTAAAGTTAACCCTAATAGTAATAGAGTAGAAAAAACCTTTTCACAATTATTATCTCACTTATCAAACAAAATAGGATTAGTGGGTTCATGAATTTGTCCATATAAAAATGGAAAACAATTCTTGTGTTTAAACAAGAGTTCCATGTAAGCATGCCATGAAGCATAATTTCCCTTTTTGAGAAGGATCACTAGAGATTAAATAACTCTCTTCATATGGAGCCTCTTAAATGGGGTCGACATGATTGAGATAAGACACTAGGGAAGTGAATAACTACACTAAATACTCTGCACTAAACTCTTAAAGTATGCTCATGAATGGGATGTCAAACACAATAGAGAATGCATCCAACTAAGCAATCAGTGCTAGAATAAGGGAAAATAATGGTACACTCTCTATAAAAGGACTTTGTACTTGGCCAAAAATGAGTCCATATAAATGAGATTAATCAGTACATGAAGTATGTTGCAAAAAGTAGTAGGGTTCATAACTCCCCCTAAATATAACACTTTATAAATTTAGTTTATTTTACAAAAAAAAGTAGACCAATGGAATGAGGATGAAAAACATGCCCTTTTGAAAACTATTGAAATGAATTCTGAGTTACCAATCAAAATTTATAGAAAAATAAATTTTATGTCATTAATGGCCTATTTAATTAAATTGTATTAGAAGTTTAAAAACGTTTAAGGTTTTAAATGCCAATCATGCCATGTAACCACTCATTGCAATCTGCACTAAACTATGGTCCTATTCAAATCAACTAAAGTCAAAAATACTCTGGACCATGCACCCTTACATGTAATTTTCTAAAAAAGCCTTATATTGAAGGTTTTAATTTTTAAAAATAAAGATATTTCTAAATTAATAATTAAAAAATAGTTAATTTTTTATAATAAATTAGGGAAATGTTTTGGGTTTTCAGAATTTATGGCTTTGAAAAGAGAAATGAAATTTTACGACACCACCATAAACATGCATGTACAAGTTTGAATGGTTTTAGCCCTTTTGAATGGTTCCCACATAGGTTTGAGCGTATCCATAGAAAAAATAGTCTTTGCACTGAAGATGGATTTATGATTTCCTCGTCTCTTACTAAGTTTCATCTGCTATTCTATAATTTCATTTTTTTTCCAAAGCTATTCCTGCACTCCTCCATAACTTTACAACTTATTTCCTTTTAAAATCTTTTTTTATGCACCACAATGGCTTCAATAGAGATTTAGTAGGACACATCTCTGCTCACAAACTATTTAATGGAAAATTAAAAAATAAAATTCTTATGAACAATTTCCCAACTTTATTTTGGGAATGTTTTCCATTCATAGGTAGATAAACATTTTGTATTTTACTATCAATACCGAAATAATGTTTGTATACAAATTCAAGGAGCCTTCATAACCGATTAAATAAGATATATCCCACATGAGTTGAATCAGGGATAAATGCACTCTGGGCACTTTTATGTCTCAATACCACAAGTAATAATCAATACAAACCCTTAGATCTACAAGAACCTTATACAATTAATACAACAAATACATGCAAATTTTAATGATAAAAATATGCAAATCATCTTTAATTAATTAAAGATAATACAAATAAAAATCAAAAAAATAACTTGATTCTTAATACCAAAACTGTAATCTCTAATATCATGTTAGAATAGGCTAGTAGGTGATCTTCTGGTAGAGTGAGCACACAAAATATTATGCAAATCAATGACCCTGATTGTATTCAAAAATAAACAAGAAGATCTGCAATAATTTCCTAATGTATTAAATTTCCTTGCTTACCATTTGTCTTTTTTATTACAATATATTGGTGAAGAGGAATATAAATAAGAAGTAATGGAGTTAACTCAGAGGAGAACTCATAGTTAGACTGAGTATAACTCATTGAAGAACTCACAGTGGTACTCAGTTGAACTCCATGTGGAACTAAACCTCTCACCCATTTAACCTCTAATCAAACCTAAGTAAGTTGAAGCTACATGTTTAGGGATTATCCATTTAAGTAAATGAAATAACAAATATTGTTCACTATGGGATTATGTGTAACTCACTATGAAACTCATAGGAGAACTCATAGTGGTACTCAGTTGATCTCCATATGGAATTCTATGTGGAATTCATCCTCTCACCCATTTAATCTCTTATCACACCTAATTAATTTGAATCTAAATGTGTAGGGATTATCTATTTAATAAGTAAATGGAATAAAAAATTTCCTACACAAATAGGTCAATCAATTGTACATCATTACTTCTCATAAATATGCTTATGAAATCAATAGAAGCTTTCATTTCTTAGTTTTTTTTCTATTGAACAAGTAACACTGGTCTTGTGGAAGTATTATCTATGTAGGAGAGGTATTGTATCCTAGATATGATTTATCCTTATGATCTTTACAATTCCACAACAACCTCTTATAAAGCACCATTAGCCAAGGGAGAAATTGAAGCACGATGGGTTCACTTCAACAAAGGTAAGTATATTCCTACCCCATTTATATTTGGATCAATATATATTGTAGAATTATTATATGTTGGAGTGTATCTCTCCTTGCATAGATATTCTCAATGTTTTAGATCGATTTGTCTTTACATGTTATTTCCCCCCCCATTTGTGCCACAACTTTGGTGAGTATTATATTGGCTTGCATATATATTTAATAGATTAGCTCGCATATTTGTTTAGTAGATTAGCTTGTTTTGATATTATTACAAACATAAATACATAGTTAGGGTTATCAAAATATGGTATTTGCCTAGAGGCCTTAGAAGCCTCTTCTTTTCCATAGTGTGATAACATATCCCTTAGTGTAGGTTTAATGGATCCATTATTGGCAATGACCTCGATTTAAATGTATCCCAAAGTGTATTTATTATTTTATCACCTTATTTGATTTTAAATATTATTGAATAGGATAAGCTATATATTTGTCTAGTTTTCTTAACATACATTATGGTGAACCTGATGTGAATCTAACCCTTGCATATATATTTTTAATTTATAGTCAATTGGATCGACTCAATCGACCTAGTTTAACATTTTTTGCACATGTTTTCAAACCTTTTAGAGCCTATCAACCTATTTAGACACTCTATTTACATGTTTTGAAACTAAATCGAGCTTGTTGACCTACATTATCTCTCTCTGTGTAGGTTTTCAACTAAGTCGAGATGGTCAACTTAATTTTATTTTCTATGTGTAGGCAATTCAACATTCTTAAAAAAAAATACTAAATCAACTTGGTCTATCTTGTTCTATCCTCCAAATTCACTCTTAACAACTTAGTAATAATTTTAACCCATTATTTGGTAAGTTAAAGGCTAAAAAATGCATAGACGATAATAGTTTCTATCAGTCAAATCAACATATTTTATTAATTGAAAACTATTACATATATAGGAAATATTTATCCTATAAATTATTAGTCTATTATAATTCCTTTGTTTTCTCTCCAATATCTATCTCCTAATTTCTCTTTGACAACCCTAACTTTTGGGAGATGTAGCTCACTGATTATTAATTTACACATAATAATATTAACAACAATAAATCTCACTATTATCATTACATGATTTATACAAACAAATTTCTATTATATTTACATAATAAGTTTAAATTATTAATTTAACTTAACATTCCCTCTCCTAATGTGAACTCAGGGACATCGGTTTCAACCAATAATGTGACCAATACAAACAAGTGATTTTTTACATTCAAAAAATTATTTTATTGAAAATTGCTTCTCAATGTTTATTCAAGAACTTTCAACACAAATACTATAAACAACACTTATTTTATAATATGGCAAACAAATAGACTATCATGACACAAGACACTAGACGATGCAAGATCTAAAATTAAAAAAATGTTAATAGACTCAATAAAATAAAAATAAAAATAAAAATAAAAATGGCATGACTTAAATAACAAATTTTGATAACGATCCTAAAAATTGAGTAAAATAAAAGAAACAAATTTACTAGACAAATATTATTTAATGAAAACATACTAAAACATGTAATATTGAAACTTAAAAACTAAATAAATAATACAAATTTTAAAACTATGTTAAAACTAATAAAATAAAAAGAATACAAGAAATTAAATTGTAAAATAAACTAAAAAATCAAAATCAAATACACAATGACTTTTAAATAAAATTTCAAAAATCTAAAAAGAAAAAAACTTAGAAAATAAAACTACTCCCCCAAATTTTTTTATTTTATAAAAGCATGAATATAAACAATAAAACACAAAAGTAAAAAACAAAACCTAAAAGGATAAAACAAGTTCCACTAGAATTAAAAAACTAAACACAAAAAAAAACATAAATTATAGCGTTTAAATAATAAAAACTAAAACTGAAATACAAAAGACCATAAACCAAAAACCTAAAAGTAAAGGACAAATCCATGAAATCATTTGTAAAAAAAAGTGGTTTCATTGGGTCACTTTTGGCAAGTTGGATTAGGGTTATCTAATGATTTTACCTTCTGTTGATGTGCAAGGGTTTTTTCACTACCAAGGGGGAGGAACCATGCAAGAGTTGAGACTATTTGCCTAGCGAATGGAGAAGAGTCTTTAGGGTTAGATCATGAGTCCCCATAGGAGTATCAAGGCTAAGCTTGACAAATACAAGGCTTGAAACCATGGGAGACAAACATAAATAATAATGATGCCAATGAACTGAAGATATCATGGCATTGGGTTTTGCTTTGAATCATTACTTAAGATTTTTAGATTTGTATTTCTCTGATATCAATCATACTATGGCTCAGGTAGACTGATTATTATCAGTAACATGCTAACAAACCTTGATATCTTTGCATAATTTTATGTCAAATATTGAATAACTCAAAATTTACTTGTCAAGATTAATAATCCAATGTATATAATGGAATCAGATCATGATCAAAGTACACATTGGTAGAAAAATAAGACTAATACACTAAAATGATAGCTCTATGAAGCATGCCATAGATTCTGATTCTTTAAGTGTGGCTACAATAACAAAAAAAAATGCCCAATTTGATGCATAGGAAGGTTGAATGTACCAAACCCTCATGTAAGTATGGCCTACTTGTATGGCCAATACAAAATATATAGATGAACTATATGGCCCAAATAGAAAAAATAACCTAGAAACCATCTATACAACTTTGTATGGTAAATTTGTAATATATATTTATTTATAAATCCAATCATAAAATATATACTCACACAAAACTTGTAAAATATTATCACACTCACACAACTGTTAAAAGGATTATATGTGTTATGCACTGCCTTTATATTATTAGTATGTATGAAAAGCCTCTAAAATGATAAGAATTTTTAACACGATCTACATTGCTTAGTCTTGTTATAGATAAGGCTTAAATTTGCATAGATGTCCCATAAGGAGAACCAACTCTGATACTAGGTAACAAGTTTAACCCATTATTTGGTAGATCTAAAGTCTCATAAGTGTGTAGAGCACAAGAGTTTCACTTGGTCAAATCAACACACTTTATTAATTGAAAACTATTACATATATAGGGAATATTTCTCCTATAAAGTAAGAGTCTATTATAATCCATTTGTTTTCTCTCCAATATCTATCTCCTAATATCTCTCCCACAACCTTATATTTTTTGAGATGTAACTCACATTATTAGTTTACACATAATAATATTAATGACAATAAATCTCATGATTGTCATTACATGATTTGTACTAACAAATCACTATTATATTCACACAATAAGTTCACATTATTAATTTACCTCAACCCTTAGTAAATTAATTTTGTCAATTTTCTAAATTCTTCATTTATGTTTATCAATAAAATTAATCAATACCTGAAAATTCTATTCTATTTTTGGAAAAAAACTAATTTTTTAAAAATTATATGGACAATCAACTAGATCAAGCTGGTTGACGTAATTTAGTTTGGGTTTTTCCAGAATAAAACTAAGTTAAGCTAGTCGACATAGTTTGTTCTAGCCTTTTTTTGAACTTTTAGTTTTCTTCCCATAACTTAATAAAATTGACCTAGCTAACTCCATTGGGCTTGGATGACCTAGTATAATTTATTACAATTTTTTTTTAATAAAAATCAATTAAATAGCCCCTTGTTGACTCTGTAGGTCCTAGTTAACTTAGTTTAATATGTGGCCAATCTAGTTTGTTTTGCCTCAATTTTTTGACATAAGATTCTAAATTAAATATATTTTTTGTTAAAACTTACAAAAACCTAAACATTAAAACATACTTACTTAAGTCATATAATCTACTATTGTCAAGTGTCCTCCATCTCAAATATGTTATCTTCAATTCATAATTTCTCTATGCACTTTCCTAGGTCTTTCAGTGCTCTATTTTTTCAAAATCAAAAATTACAAATGAATATTTTAAAATCCAATTTATATTTTAATTTTCAAATTATTTACCTATCAAATATTTTCTTATAAGTTTTGGTTGTTACTCATAAATATTTTATTACTAGCTCCTTTTCCAAATAGAAAGCTATTCTGAAATCCTGACATTGTAGAGATTTTTTCTACATCTATGTACACAACCTAATTTGGTCAAGAAAACATAATTACTATGTATATTGTTTCTCTTTAAAGGGAATATCTTAGTGATGAATGTGAGTATTGTTCACATGGTCACTTTTGGTCTTTTGATCTTTCTTACAACTTGTTTATCCTATTTGTTACACCTCCACTAGTCCTATGTAATCCCATCTCATTATCAGGTGGCCCTTGGCATGTTTTACATATTTTTTTATAGCTTTATGATCTAAGGACATTAGCACAGTCCAAAACACTAGTGTGGTGTGCTAGTGCCTAGTTCAGTGCTAGTATCCAATGGTCACCTTTTTAGTGTGTTTTGGATCCTAACCCTTCTTTGAGCCCTTTCTTATAATTTTATATTTATTTAGTGTCTTTTTGGCTACCAAATAAGGGTCACACATTAAATTCAAAGTTCCTCCTATATAAATAGCCTCAGAAGGCATATTACATCTATCACTTAATACTTTGACACATAATTACATAAAATCTATCAATAATATAGCTATGCACAATGTATATTAGTCAACAATCATAAATAGACTTGAATTCTTGATTAAAGAAAGGCCTGAGTGAAAGTCATTATATCATACCATATGCATTGATTATGTGCATTCCCCGAAGGAGAAATACATGTGATTTAAGACCCATATCATTGGGGTTAATGTCGACAATGACCAAGACAATAGGGGTTCTACATTGCATGAGTGTAACATCCTAAAATCCATCTATTCTCTTCCTTTTGCATTTAATTTCCTTTTTAGTTCATGTGTATAGGTGTTTTTTAGGTTTTAAAAAATATTTGGAAAAATAGTGACACAAACGAAGGATCGAGAGCTTAAAATTCACCTATAGGTCCTAAAACCCTCTTGCAACACCCTTAAAAGTCCTAGGTAGATTTTATAAAGAAGGACATTACCACTATAACTTGGACACTAGCACTATATCACTATTGTCCTCCCAATCATGTTATTGCTTGAAGGTAGTTTTCAACCCTAGATCTAGAATGAAAGATTCTTAACTAATCTTTAAGCATGTTCTAGATTTCTTGAATTCTAACAATGCTTGTTTCACTCCAAATAAGTCAATTTTCCCATTGTGATTATATTTTTGATAAATTAGTTTGATGTATATATTTCAATATTTGTTTAAATTTACCCTATGTACCTATCTCCTTTAACAACCTAGAATTTACATGTCTAAGTCTTAAATAGCTAAAATATTTGGTGAACTAGACTTACTTTGAATATTTCTTAAAACCCTAGTTCCATCCTAGGGTTTACCTTCTTCATATTTGTGTAATATATTAGGGTTATAAAATTCTGATTTTTACACAACCTAACTTATTGAAATCAATTCCTTAACAAGGATTCATTAATTTAATACACTTTAAATTTTGTATATAAAACCTTCAAAAACCATAGATCCACATACTAGGTCCCTATACATCTAAATATTATCCCTTCGGGTTTCAAATAAAATACTAGTTTTTCTCCATACATTGGGGTGAATATTTTACATGTTTATGTTAGATTGCATTTTACCAATTGTGTTCTTTTTTTTCATTGTTTACATTCTCTTTTTTAATAAATTTAAAATGGCATCCATGAAGCCTCTTTCCCTTCACCCAATTAATGAATTTTTCAACTTTTCCCATAATTATAAGTATGAATGGACAAATTTTCAAGATTGCACATTAGCACATAATAATGATTTCATTTATAGTGATGATGATTATTATTATAATGATGGATATGCTGATTACTAGGAGAATGATAATGAAAGTGTTGATGAGGATAGATTAGATCCATCTTCTTCTCTTTTCTCTCTCTCTTTTGCTACTTATCAAAATCAAATTAACAATATAATTCCAAAAGTACCTCTTGATGATAATTTTTTGTTCCAATGTGATCCAATATTTTCAGCCACTTTTGATACCTCTTTATTCAAATTAAAATAGTATAAGTTCATTAAATGAAATATACTTTTGCATGATTCAAGAAATATAGAAAAGATAAATGTATCTTCTTTACCCATCTCAGTTCAATTTGAAAAAGCATGTACAAATGATATTTCACCTTTTATCAATGCAAACACTAAAGTGGATGATTTTATTTTATCACCTTATTTTACATTCCAAGCTCAACACAATAATTTTGTTGATAATTCAAATATCTCCAAATCTTTTTTTACATGTCATAATGTGCCAAATGAAAACATGATTTCTACTTCTTTTACACTTGACTCCAAGATTGAAAATAATTACCATACATGAATTTCAATCATATCTAGTGAATTAAACTCTAATTTTAATGAACTTTAGAATAGTGATGATTATTATGATTTTGGTGAAGAAGACATTGATTTTAGTCATACTAGTTCTCTCCCTACTTCACCCATATCTCATGTTTAAATTGATTATTTATTGAATTATAGTTCAAGTGATTATATGCCTCTAAGTAAAAGTAAACAAACTTATACACATGCTCATAGGTTACACACTTTACCTTTACATGATAGTAATGTATCTTCTAGTCCATTATCATGTAACACTTATTTTCAAATTAACAAAATAAGAGATATTAATGAATCTCCCTTCACCCCCCTTGTTTCCCATCCTAAACTCTATGAGGGTGATATCCCATTTCCCTCTCACTAGGTCCAAGCTATCACCCCTCCAAAGGTTATTGAGATCAAGCTAATTCTCCCTAAAATAGGACCTCTATGTAGTGTACCAATGGCTAAAATTAATAATAGGATTCAAGAATTAAATAAATTTATTGATGATGTTAATATACGTTCACAAGAGCTAATCTATATGATGCATGTTGTGGATGATTTACAATAACAAGTACACCAGCACACCTTGGAAAGTAAAATTATACCACTCTCATCTTGAATCCAATACAATCTATGGAAATCCTATCTTATATATAATATTCACTTCAACTTTACCAAAGTAGTTTCATATAGCAATATTACCTATGTTCAATGGCCATCGAGATACATATGTGCTCTCAAATCTTATAGAAACTTCATGACACATATCCCTCATAGTTTTATCCTCTTAGAAATATTTTTATAGACTTTAAAGGGTGAATCTTAAATTGGTTTCATCAATATCTCCCTAGTGGTTCACTACATACATATGATGAGTTTCAAGAAGTCTTTCTCATGAACTACATACAGAATAAGGGGCCTTGAGCCACATATGAGAGATTGCCTTCACTACACCAAGGTGGGTTAGAAATAATAAATTACTACATTATACAATTTAAATCATGCATGAACTAGTTGGTCTACCAATTAAAAGATTTATAATTACATTACATATTTTCTATAGGTCTCACTTTCCCTCTCAAGGAGAAATTATTATATGAGACATCCAAATTATTTTGACACTTATGATACAAGGATATCACACTTGATCAAGAGTTTGGATTTGTAGAGACACATTTAGAGATAGATTTTGAGGAGCTAGATTTGGATTTAGATCTTTCACAGGAAAAATCATCTAATATGGTAAAAACACTTGATACACAAATGGCTTACAAAAAATGGAATAGAAACCACCAATAAAAATACTCAATAAAGGTAATAACCAATTTACACATCTCCTATAGTAGATAGAGCACATGACACCCATAATGGGGTTGTATAGTTTCCAAAAAGAGATAGGCCTCATGATATATTACTTGCATTACTAGACAAAGGAATAATTGCCCTTTCTCCTATTTATCATCATCCAAAACATTGTTTGTAGAGAATAATAAACAAACCATATTACAATTAACATAGAATCAATGGACATTAGGACAATAATTATTGTACACTCAAAAATCATATTGATCATTGTGTTGATAGAGACATGATATAATTCACACATGGGGCATTGAGATCTCCTTCTCTACACTCCCCTAGATCACACTCCTCTATGAGTGAGTTATCATAGGACATTCATTTTAAAGAACCATTGGTTACTCATTGTACAAGCCATGTGGTTTCTAGGACACCTACTTATGTGAGATATTATGCACTGTATATTTAGTAGATATGACATTCATTTCAAATATATCAACCCAACTATAGTAGCATGGTAAAAAAGTTAAACCAATCAAAACACTAGCTTCAATTTGACCATTGGTTAAGATATTTGGAAACAATCACATAGATCAAAGGAAAATTTTAGTTTAGCTACTGCATTAGATATTTAGAAAGAATCAAAGAGATTAGATCACAACTTTATTTTGACACTAATTAAGATATTTAGAAATAATCATAAAGATCAAAGCACAACATCAATTTGACTGCTAATTAATATATTTGGCAATAATCATAGATATCATAGCACAACTTTAGTTTTGACCACCCATTAAGATATTTGGCAATAATCATAGAGATTAGAGCATAACTTTAGTTTGACCATGAATTATGATATTTGGAAATAATCATAGAGATCATATCACAAATTTAGTTTAACTACTGATTAATATATTTGGCAATAATCATAGAAATCATAGCATAATTTTAATTCAACTACCAGTTATGATATTTGAAAATAATCACAATGATCATATCATAATTTTAGTATGGCATTTGATTAAGCTATTTGTTACAAATTTTACACATCTAACTACAAGTGGTGCACCATGGGCAGTATCAGTTCTAGAGTCTACTTTTATGCTTACACAATAGAGTAGTATGTTGACCTTTTTACCATGGCATCTAAGTTCAAATAGTACAAGCCATGGTCACATGATCCACACTCAACTATACTATGATGTGAATATAAACTAATAGCTAACATTCTTGATCCAATATACATATCTACTCCAGCATCCAGACATATATGATAAATCAATTAAAATTCCCTATCCAAAATAATACATTCATATATTAAAACATTGTGTGTGTGTGTGTGTGTGTGTGTGTGTGTGTGTGTGTGTGATATGATTTAGATAGATGTAGTCATCCATGATCCTATAATACTTCCAACTTAGCCATCACCTCTACATGTTCTCATTGTAGAAAGATGTAGTCATCTATGATCCTACCACCTGCCTAACCAATAACATAAATGGGCACATAGCTCACCTTTGTATCTTTGAACATGCCTCATATCTATCAGTAGGCCACAATGGTAATATCCACAAGATCAAATAGATGTGCATGAATGCCTTCAAATCTTGTGGCCCTCTCCACTATCCCATCATCTAAGGCATTATTAGGGATATGCCATGTCAACTCTCATAGTGTAGCCTCAATAATGATCTCCCTATACTCATCATCTCTTATACCTACACAAACTAACATAGAGCATGAGATATTTTTTGTAAATCAAACACTAAACTAACCAAACTGATAATGTACCCTCAAATACCATAATGGGATCTAAATGTAATACCTCCTACATGATAGCCCCATATCCTATAAATAGTGGTGTCCATCTAAGTTTCCTCTACCATTATATGTAGGCATCATTCATTCCTATGTCATCTACATCAAGTATATCTAGTACTAGATCTCACTTAATTATCAAAATTAGAACCAAATCCATAATTATGGGTCTCAACCTACTACCTTACCTCAATGGTGCTCAAGATCTCATCAACCACACCCATGGTGTAGGTGACACATCCTAGATGAAACCAAAATATCGTGTCACTCACTAATACTAAAATATATCAAATGCATTAATCCATTAGTCATCTAACTATAATATCACTTGAACCTACCTTAGTTAAACACCACCATCAAGCCAGCCCTAAAATCCCTTATAGCGTGTCCAAACAATGTCTTGAACTTCCAACCAATATAATACCTATCAACAATACATTATGATCATCTAGTACACATGATATATACCAATCCATCTCTATGAAAACATCTTTGGGTGAGCCCAAGCCATCTATAGAAACCCCTCTAGTCTAGCCACTACAATATTCTCATAAGCCCAAAAATGTAATAATATCAAGACCCAATACAACCCATGCATAACTCCTAATTAAAATGGTACAAATCACAATACAAGTGGGATAAAATAGTGTGACCCACGAGTATAAAATCATGTTTTCCTCATATCATAAACTATACCATGTATCTTATATGAGGTAGATACCCCACTCCCATACACAATAATAAAGGAATCCAATAGAACCACCAAAAACTTTTGAAAATATAAAACATTAGCCATAACAATCAATGACAATAAACACAACTTCTACTCCTAGGTTGATATGTTCCTATGGGCATAGCTTTAAATTACCTCACATCCCTCTCTATATCTCTATCCCTAGTATCCTCCTATAAAAAAAACCCTTCAAATAGTAATAACCAATCTCAATATTGTATAGATGTCCTCTAATGTCACAATGATCGGCTTAGTGGGCAAACAAAATATACAAGTATCAGCATTCCACCTATCTTACAACATCATCATCATCATATGACTATCCCAAATCATCATAACAAGTGATTCCACATGGCCCAAATCATTTTTTTGATCACTTCAATCTCATTATGTGTCTGTAGTAGTCCACATAAACACTCAATCATCCAGACACTTTGAAACTCTATCATATGTGCATTTGTCTATAACACACATCCAAATCTAGCATTAACATATTTATATGGTATATAAACATGTAATTAAAATCATCAAGTACAAAATCAAATTAAAAGTATTGAAATTAGCTCTAGTGAACAATATAACTACACCCTAGATAGTAGCATTAGATAGTAGTGTTGTACCTATGATAGTAGCACTACAACTGAAGATGCTAGCATGATACTGAGGACACTAGCATGATCCTCACAAATAGGGCCTCAAACTATATAATTTTCACTAAAATGATGAAAAAGTCAATAAATATTTCAAAAATAGGGGAAATGATAGGTTCTTTACTAGGGTAACCTCCTCCCTAGCTTGGATGAGTGCCGCCACCTCCTTGTAGTGTGTCACATTATTTCCTCATCTCCTCGACATATTTATAAGATCATAACAATAATCTATCTCAAGTGAATTGATCTAAATGATTCTCAAACCATTAAACTAAAATATTTAAGCCATATTTTTTTAAAATGTTACCTTCCTAAGGTTGACTTTATGTGCAGATTTTGCACACTAATACTATATTCTTGTAAATGTGATATCTTGGGAATCATAACTTTAAATTTTGATTTATTTCTTGTGCATGTGACTTGATAATGACATATAACACACCATTATATTTAAAATACTATTCTAATCAAATTTATTCTATAAAGTGACCAAACCTATGCTTCCTTAGCAAACTTGCTATATACCACAAGCCTATATTAGCCCTAGTTTTGAAAATAAATCTCCTATACATATCAAAATAATCAGCCTTATGCTCATTTTAGTAATGTTAACTATCACTAACATGTTTATTGATGTAAATTTTAGTTTTAAACTCTTACCAGAGTCTCAACTCTCTCAAAAAAATGGGGGCATACTTACACTATTCACACCAATTTAGATACCCAGATATACAGTGATTCAGATACCCAAATATTTAGTGGCTTATATACCCATATATACAATGATTTAGATACCCAAATACATAGTGATTAAAATATATAGATATTCAGACACATATATTGGTTTAACTTGACTTATATTGGTTCATATTTACTTAGATTAGCTCATATTGGTTCAAATTGATTCAGATATTTAGATACACATATGTGCTTAGATATTTAGATATGCATGTTGACTCAAATTTACAAGGTTCCATGATCTTTCTAGATATTGGTTCACATTTTCAAATTTTACATAACATTTCAACATAGTTCTAGACTCAAATTATGACTATGGAGGCACATTGTTACATAGGGTACATAGTTACATTACTCAAATATCAGATTTAGGGGCATGATGTAGATTGTGTGTCCTCGATCTTACATGATTTCACTAGGTTAGATATATGGGATGACACATTATACCCTTCTCTATACATATATTATGAGATGTACACTTGGATAATTACTAGGATGTCCCAAGGATATCACTAGGTTGGGTTATTTATCTAACTACAATGGTTGATCCATATTTTGTCACCAGACCTAGATTACAAAGGCCAAGTGATAGTCTTAATCTTCAATAATATTACTTCGCATATTTATTTTACATACCATATTAGGGATAAGTAGGGATTATTTATCCACATTTATATATATTTCTCAAATTTAGATTACATACTAGAGTGAGGGCAAGTAAGGATTATTTATTTACATTTTCAGATACCTCTCATGACTTAGTTCACATATCAGGGTGGGGACAAAATAGGGTTTTGTTCCTCACAATTCATTTCATCATTAAAATTTAGTATAAGGGCCAGCAACATTATGGATTTCCTCTTCACATAGTTCATTCCATCTCATATCCACTTCTCTGGCTAAGAAGTGGGCCAAGCCTAGATAACATCCATCCTCCACATAGATTGATCACATAGGTAAGTAAAGGTACACATTTTATTTTTCCTTTTACTCTATCACTTCTATTTCATTACATTACTAGAATAAAAGGGGGTGGGGATAATTTAAACACCTTAATTTGGTCAAGAAACCACAAGTACTATGTCTTTTTTTTCTCTTTCATGGGAAGGTCTTCGTGATGAAAGTGATTCTTATTCATGTGGTCACTTTGGGTCTTTTGATCTTTATTAAAACTTGTTCATCCTATTTTCTATACCCCTAGTGGTCCTATGTCATTCCATCCCAGTCCTAAGGGCCCTTTGGCCTATTTTCCATAGTTTTTTCTCAGTTTTATGATCCTGTAACACTAGCATAGTCAAATACACTAGCACAGTGTGCTAGTGTCTAGTTCAGTGCTAGTGTCCAATAAATACTTTTTTAGCATGTTTTGGGTTTGAACCATTCGTTGAGCCTTATCTTATGATTTTATCTTTCTTTTACATCTTATCAGACAAAAAAAAAGGGTATTACATTAAAAAAAATTATTATATAAAGAGCCTCATAAAGCATTTTACATCTATCATTTATTACTTTGGCTCATAATTACATAAAATCATTCAACAATATAGGTCAGCACATTGTATATTACTTAATAATCATAGATAGACTTGCATACTTAATCAAATAAGGGCCTAAGTGAAATTAATTCTAACATAATGTGAATGTTCCCTAAGGGAGAACTACATGTGATCTGAGACCCTTATCATTGGGGTCAATGTAGGCATTGATCAAGATAATATGAGTTATACATTGCACTATCTTAACATACCACAACCTAGTTTTTCTCTTCCTTTTACATTTGATTTCATTGTTATTTCATGTGTGCAAGTGTTCATTAGGTTTTGGAAAAGATTTGGGACATAGACAGAGCATCAGGAGCTCAATCTTCACCTATGGGTCCCTAAAACCCTCCTAGAACACCCTTAGAAGTCTTAGATAGAGTTTCCACATAAGTACATTAGTGGTGTAATGTTATTGTCCTCCCAACTACATTATTATTTAAAATTAGTTTCTAACCCCAATTCAAAAACTAAAGATTCCTTACTTATCTTCAAGCCTATTCTATCCTTCCTAACCTCTGATAATGCATGTTTCACTCTAGATAAGTAAATTTTCACATTGTGCATAC
>JARHVA010005758.1:130000-250000 GCA_037957365.1 Torreya grandis
CATGCTCAACACAATTATTGGAATTAGTTTTGTTCTTTGTTCAAATTAATTTTTAGCATGTAAGTTATCACACCCCCTTCATTTAGGAATTTAATATGGGAATGTAGGGTTTTAACTAGGTAATGGTTCACATTTAATTTTTCCCTATAACATTTGGATTAATCATTATCATTTTCATTGACCATTATCATTGAAATTTTATTCCCTTCTTAGACATGTGATATTGGTAAATTCTAAAACCATTGATTGAATGCATAATTCATTCAACACATAATCATTCTTAGATATGCTACATATAAATAAATTTTAACTCTATACCTTTGTATTCTAGATTCATACTCTAGAGGAATTTAAATGTTTGGAATTTTATCTCCTACTCTGTTTACTAACCCTATATGTACACTCAAATTATAAAGCTTTTTGGTTAACTGTGTATGCCCTATGTACTAATGCCCTATTATAACAGTTACTAAGGTCTTATTGATTTTATATTTGATTGTACTTGTATAATTCCCTATTTTAGGATGCAAAGTATAGGAGTGTGAGTTTTGTTTGAAGTAGTAATTTACATTGAATGAATTATATATAGCATATCCTAATTACACAAACTATTTAATAAATTATGCGTTGAATGAATTATTGTACCATAATTAATCATTAATTCCTTCAATTAATGAATAATATAGTAAACATAAAACAAACTCTACCCTAGTTAATCATTAATTCCTTCAAGCCTTAAGTAATAAAATCCTCACAATACTTCTTAGTTGTTCAGTGATAATTGTGTTAATGTGAAGGATGGGCATGTATAACCTTTTTTTGGGGATTGAAAAATAGTTATTGTGTTCATTTTTTATGATAACTCAATCAAGTTAATAATATAAGGATCATGGAAGCCAATTTATTATTTTTTTGACTAATTAAACATGATATATACTTATTCAGGAATGATTTTAGGATCTTACCATGTTATGTGATTTAACATGCACCAATATTTTATGATTGAGCTCATGCTAAGGGTGGTTATAACTATTTCATTAAATGGCAATATGAATGGATGTTTTTAATGTTTTATTTCATTTTTCTAGTGGAAAGAGTGACATAGGTTGTGGATATCTTAGTACTATGTTTTTTCACAATATTATGTTTCTCTTAACTTAGTACTTAGTAAAAACTTTTCTTGCGAGCTTCTAAAACACTTATTATGTTTGTTTTTGTCGATAACTCTATCAAGTTAATAATGTAAGTATCATGGAAAGTCATTAATTGTATTATTATTTGCTTGTACCTAATGGCATGCTCATTTGGGAATGATTTTAGGATATTACCTTGTTATGTCTTTAAACTTGCATCTATATTTTATGACTCATCTCATGATGAGGATGGTTATAACTATTCCATTAAATGGTGATATGCAAGGCTGTTTATAATGTTTAATTTATTCTTACTAATTCAAAGAGTGACATATGTGGTGGATAGCTTAGAACTATATTTCTCTTGATGTTAGATTTCTCTTAACTTACTACTTAGTATTTGTGTTTCTTTTGGGCTTGAAAAAAACTATTGTGTTCATTTTTATTGATAAATCAATCAAATTAATAGTATAAGGATCATGGAGAACCATTTACTATATTTTTGACTACTTGAACCTAATGGTATTCTTATTTGTGAATGATTTTATGATCTTACCCTGCTTAGTGCTTAAATGCACATCTATCCTTTGTGACTGAGATAATGCTATGGCTGGTTATAACTATTCCCTTAAATGGTTATATGGATGGATGTTTCCAATGTTTAAGTTATTATTTCTAATGGAAAGGGTTACATAGCTAGTGGATAACTTACTATTATGTTTATCTCAATAGGACATTAACAAGTATTAGAATAGTGCATTAATACATAAGGCATGATACTAGTACATTCAAGATACAATCAATGGAGATGGAAAATTTAACTATATTATCAACTTATTAAACCTAATAGTATTCTTATTTGAGAATGATTTTAGGATCTCACCATATTCTTTGCTTAAACATGCATCTATATTTTTTTGACTTAGCTCATGCTGATGGTGGTTATAACTATTCCCCTAAATGGTCATATAAATGGATGTTTTCAATGTTTATTTTCATGTTACTAATTAAAAGAATGTCACATAGGTGGTGAATAACTAAGCACTATGTTTCTCTCAATGTTATGTTTATCTAAACTTAGTAATTATTATAAGTGTTTCTTGTGGGCTTGCAAAAAAACTTATTGCATTGTTTTTTTTTTAATAGCTCAATGAAGTTAATAATATAAGGATCATGTAAATCCATTAACTATATTCACTACTACTTGAAGGAATTAATATCTTGGGGGTAGAGTTGGATTTTTGTTTTAATAGTGTTTTGATATGATAAATAAGATGCATGAGATGTGAGGTATTTGATGGTACACCTTATTGGGTTTCTATCAATCAATTTATTTAATTAATTTCTAATTTTAGTAAAGATGAGAATTAAGGAGACAATTCTTTAGTACCATAATATTATATATAATTTTGAAGTTTTCATTAGTAGGCTTATATGCGATATGATAATTCAATGTATGGGAAAGATGCACATTATCAGTTTTTTATTTGATTGCACTCTCTAAGGATAATCTTGTCAAATTGTTCAAGTCAAGGTGTGCCATATTATTTTTATTAACATGAGATGATTATATAGATCTTAATGATGCTTATGTTTGCTAAATTTTTTCATTTATTCCATAGGATTATGGGAAACATATATGTCTTGTATATAGTTGTTTGATATAAACCATTCGTATGTATATTGGTATATTATTATCCATATTATTACATTTTGTATAATTTTGTACATCTTTATTGTGTGTATAATACCCTTTACATTACATAAAATAGTGTAATATCGTCCATCTTATTACATAAATGAAATAATCTAATGAACCAATTATTGTTATAGTTAACATTTTTTTAACATACATTATCACAGATGTGAGAATTAGATGTTGACTAATTTGGTGGCTCCCATGGACATGTCAGCTAGAAATGTGAACACACCAGATAATTAAGGTGATCCATATTGATGTTTGTATTTATAATACCCTTTAAAATATTTATAGTGGTCTATGAAGATGCTTGTATGTGTAATAGCCTTTACATTATTTATAATGGTCTACTATTGTCCATTTTGCTATATGTTGGAAAGGAACCAATGAACCATCAATATGTATAATGGTATGTTATTTTACATATTATTACAATATATATAATTTAATACATCTTTCATGTATTTATAATACCGTATACATTCTCTACATTCTATATTACTATCTATTGTATAATACCTTTTGCTTGTTTTTCTATGATAATGGGATAAATCTATCGGTTCATTAAAAATACTCCTCTTTTGAGAGAACTTGAATTATTGATCTCTATATACCATTAAAAATAATGTAAAGGCTATGATTTTTCACTTGTCTCTAACAAATTATATAATCATCCTTGAAACTTTGATGGTGTGGTTGTATAAATTTACATTATGATGGTATACTAAGAAGAAATGCTTAAATGAGCAAATACAAATACTATATTATGGATGGAGTAGAGGGGTCTATGTCAAAATTACTTTATTATTTTTATTTTTCTTTATAATAATTCATTTTCATGGGGACATCACACTCATCCTTTGAATATAAATATAACAAATCTTTTTTTTAGGGTTCATGGAGTGTAAATTGTAGGTTGTTAATAAGTCGAGTATAATAAACCAAGTTATATAATATGAAATAAATATAACCTATAAATTTTGAAAGAATTGATCTAATCTAATGTTTTTAAAAATATTAATAAATGACATAAAAAAGCACTTATCTAGAAACTACATGAGATGAAGGATCTAAAAGCTACAAACTGGTATAGGAATAGGTCTGAGTGTCAAAAATAAGGTCTATGTGTCAAAATTCCTCTTGGATAATATTCCTATACCTAGGATAATATCATTGTGGCATTAATTTCCAATTTTGGTGATAATTTCCTCTATGCAAGGAATGATATTTACTTCCAGGAGTAATTATGCTTGAGCCTACCAAGCCTGTTCTTGTGTGAACAAAACCCTGCTTCACTTTTTGTGATATGTTTGGGTTGATTCTTCTCCAAAACCTAATGGACACCTCAACACACAATATAACATGATAAATTTCAAAAGGAAGTAAAAAATAGGTTGTCAAATATTATGATAACATAGAATAGAACCCCTATTATCCTATCCACTACCTACATTATCCCCACTGATAGGGGTCTTAGATCATTTGTAGTTCACCCTTAGGGAACGTGCATAATCAATGTGCATGTTATGCTAGAATGAATTTCTCTTAGGAACTTATTTGATTAGGCATCCAATTCTATGTGTGATAGTTTAGTAGTATGTAGTGTGTTGATCTGTAATATTGACTAATTTTATGTAACTATGTGTCAAGATAATAAGTGCTATATGTAAAATACCTTTTGAGGCCCTCTATATATAAGTAACTTTTATTTGAATGTAATACCATTGGTTTTTATCTGAAAATATGTAAAAAAGATTTAAAATCATGCTTCTGAAAGGGTTAGGACCTAAAACATGGGGAGAAAATGACCATTGGACACGAGTGCTATAGTTGGAAACAAGGCATTTTTACCCCCACTCTAATATCTAGACCGAATCTAAGAATATGATCTATAAATAGAGCTCAGAGCTATTTCCCATCCTACATAATCTAGGTCTAGTGTAAAACTATTGATCAACCACTGAAGATGGTCATATGACCCAAACTATGTAAATCTTGGTGACATCCTAGTGGCACTGAGTGTATTCTAGTAATCTGAACATAAAAATTTTTATAACTTGTTATTAGCCAAAATTGGCCACCATGAGTGGGGACAATTGAAAACTTTGCTTCTAGTCTTTCCTAACTTTTTTAATGATATTTTGATAGGTTTTGTCTTGGTCTATTGATTACAGTTTGTCATAAAACTTGTCTTCTTAAGTGTTTGCTCATTTTTAGGTCCCTTGCAAGATCTAGGAGAGTGAGTCAGGAACCTAGTATTATCATTAATCCACTTCATGAATATATTTCTTGAGTTTTGGAGAGATTAAGTATCCTCTTGTAATGAAAGCTTAGCAAATTTTAAGGTTATTTTAGAAAGTTTAAGGTAATTATTCATTTTGGTCTTATGTTTGTCTAACTATCTCATGTCATGTTCAAGTTAGTTCAAGGGTGATAAAGGTTTAGATTATCTTTATAGGCCATGAAATACTTGTTAAATATCATCTTAAACATCTCTTGATTCATAGAATTAGTAAAATGATTTATAGCTTAATTTTTTAATGTTATAAATCATTTCAAGAAATTTCTTTCTCATTCTATAATGTTCAATGAAGGAATGGTGTAAGAGATGGTAGGTAAACATATTAAATATATTATTGGTACATTTTATACCTCTGTATAGGCTTGAAGAGTCTCCATAAACACTTTTTCCCTAGCTCTAATATAATTTCAAGCAAAATATGGCAATTTTCATTACTAGAAAGGGGTCTATTGAGGCATTGCTACAAATTTTCCAAGCTAAAGATGCTCTCAAATCACCTTCATGGCTTCCTCTATCTTCCTCAGCTCCAAATACATGTAATAGGGAGAGTTTCATGTCTCAAAGGGGTATAAAACATATCCATTCCTTTATTGAGCTCTTTACAAGCTAGTGAAATCCTTTTTCAAGTGTTCATTTCATGAAGAGGAAAGAGAGTTGGATCCAGGGATCTTGGGGGATGATAGGGGCCATTATTCTCTTAAAATTTTAGTCATTAGTTTTTTTATAAGGTATATGCTTTATGAATAATCGTTAACAAAATAAGCAGTTGAAAACCCTCCTAAAACCCCACAAACATGGTTTTTATTATCTTAGCAAGTTTATAAGATTAATGGATGAAAATAAATAGGGTTTTTGATATCCTCATGGGTCTTAATATTATTCTCATATCATATTCCACCACCATTTGGCACGTGTGAGTAGCCAATGTATCAAAGTGTTGTGGTTTATTATTATTAAAAGTGACATCCAGGGGTTTTCAAGTTATGACATCCTTGAGCATGGAAGAAGTTGTGTTTTTAATTAAAATTTTATAATCACCTCCACTAAGACTCCTCCATTATCCTTAGGTATCCCAAAATCATCATCAAGTTTTAATGTCAAGGAGATTAACAAAGCATGTTAATTGTGCATAAAATTGCCTATAGGTGGTTGTCAAAAGTGCCTAGAAAATGAGGATTGATGGTGATTGGATAAAATATTTAAGAATTAAATATATTATGAGTCATTTTTAATTTTTTATTAGTGGTGAATCCACCAAATAATCTATCCAATTCATACAAATTGTGTTTTGATCAAGACCTTATTATAGGATATTTTAGGCATGTTGAAGCTAAAAGGAGTAATGTTGATTCTAGGTTTTGTTCCTCAAGAAACCAATAGGAAAATTAGTTTCTTGTGGAAAATAGTGATGTATATGGCATAATATTAATCTAAAAGTTTTATAAATTTACTCCAAATTATCTCTAATGGTGGATTACAAGTGGTGCCTCATTAGAAATATGGGTTTGAAATTTCTTATAGGGTTTCAAATGTAAACAACCAAGAAAAAGACCTATAAAAGAATAAATAATGGTAATTATGAGTTATAATAAGGTAAAATTAAATCCTAAAACTCCTAAAAAACTCCTAAGTATACATTTAGTGCATGTACAAGCCAAAATGTGCACCTATAGCCTTCAAAGACAAAGGAGAAGGTCTTATTAGAAAATATTTTTAAAGTTTTGAGTGGTAGTAAGGTGAAATATGCATTGAATTGATTAAATGTGTAGATATTATACCCTAAGAGGAGATAAATAAATGAATTTATCTCCTATTAATCACTCTTGAAATGAACTAGTAGGTCACAGACCTAAGGAACATCAACCTAGTGTTTGCAAACAAATAAGGTGTATAGAGACAATGGAAGATGTTTCAAATAAGATTTGATATTAAAAACTAATATAAAATCTTAGGGAGACAACTACAAGGTTTTTAATACCAATAAACATATCATTTCTAGATTAAACCAAAGTGAATTTAGACCTAAAGGTTTACATACCTGTAAGTCCACATGTTCAATCAAGAGAAACATACATTGCATAGCATATAAGGAGTGAAGAGCAGAAGAAGAGTGAAATCCATGAAAAAGGGGTTGATAATTTATATTTAAAGTATAATAAAGGAGTATTATGTAATAAAATACTCTTTTTTTAACCCTACAAACATCAAACCCAAAGAATCACTTGCAAGCCTTTTAAAGAGCTCTTTTTGTAGCCTTAGTTTCAAGAAATCAAGAGAAAATGAAATGAGATCGTTGAAATTATGGTTTAAATTTATATTATAGTAATTTTTGATACATAGGATACCATGGAGAATTATTATTATGTATTTAAATTTATCAAAAGGATAATAGACGCCTACAACTAACTTGGTAATCCTCAATGCGCATAGAACTCTGAAAACTTGTCATGTTAGATAGGTATAAAGGTTTTTCAAAGAAAAATGACCCTTGATGTGTTAAGGGGAGTTGGGGAAGACCTAATAAATTCTTTAAAAAATTTAAATGTTGTAAAACTTCACCCATGCTTTTCCTTTGCTCTCGGCCTCCTCAGGTCTTTGCAAGAATAAACCTAGGGCTAGAAAGTTGCATTTGACATAACTTGAGTTCTAACGCATGAAATTATTTAAAAATTTGAAATATTAACTTATAAAATGTTATTAAATTTTTTTTGGACTTTTTTGAGAATTAATGTATGGTCTTGTGTGGTCTCTAATACTATAGGCTTGTTTTAGTCTTAATAAGGCATAATTGGGAAAGATGGGCATTGGGTTAGTAGGTCTACCTTAAGAGTTAGGCCATGATATTTTGGGTGAATATGAATTAAGATAAAGGGTACTCAAATATGTTTTTATTTTTCTTTTAATTTTTTAATACATCCAAACCAAGGAACATTTTTCCAAAGTAGGGCTATAAGGAATAGGCCTTAAAGAGAGAAAACATGAGAACTATAAAGGAAATTAAAAAACAAAGAAGGAAAGTTGATGAGATATGGATATTAAATAGGTGTCTTAGGAAATAATAATTAATTAGACCTAAATAATATGACTTGTCACTTCATAATCATTCATAAATTGTAGTTTCAAGAGCTCAAGGATGAGTCATCAAGCCAAACAAAACTCCTATGCCACCTTGAGAGGATTATAATCAAAGTAAGTGTACACTTATGGAGAATAGACTTCAAAACTATAATTTTCCATGTTTTCATTTTTTTAAGTGTACTCTCTCTTTCTTCTTCTTTCTCATATATGTATACCTGATTTTTGGCATTGGAATGAACCTCCACTTAGGTATGATACAACCCTAGTCATTTTGTAATAAATTGAATCAATATAAAATATGGTTTTACCTTCTCTTATAAATATATTCTAGTGTTTATGCATGAATGATTGATCGTGTCTAGTGTTGATTTATTTTTCCTTGACATGTTGTCTCATTATCTCACCTATATGTAGTTTTAACTCATTCTTGTAGCTAGTATGGAGTTTTTAAGTATTTTTGTGAAGTTTAAGTAACTCAATATTCCATTAGTGTCTTTATACCTCTTTAAAATCAGCCCTCCTAGCCTAATCGCCATCTACCACTTCTTATTGAAATATTGATGTAAGAGGAGTAGATTAGGAGTAATGTATGAGTAGGTTATCTCTATGTTCATTATCCATCTATAAATTTGTGGTAATGGTTAAAAAAATTGTGCATCACCTCCTTTGTTAGGTTTTTTTTTCCATTCTCTCTATCCCTTTTCCCAAGAAATCAATAGGTTTATTAATAGTTCTAGGTGAGATTATCATGGGAGATAATCATATCTAGAGATTCACCTTAATGATTAGACCACCAATAGCCTAGAGATGTATCCATGCTATCAATTATGTGAAGAGGATTGAACACCCTCCTTAAGGGTGAAAATTTAGAGTGATAATATTTATATCACACATAGTGGGACCAAGTATTTCATCCATTGAAGAGTTCTTTATGTTGATCTTCATTACATCAGACTTTGGATGTATGAACACAAGAATCAATGGTCACTCCAAGTAAATCATAGATGGTATAAGTAGTGAAATTCTTGAAAAATCATAAATTGGTACGTATTCTTATGCTTCATTTTTTGAAAATGCATATTCCATACCTATATATCCTTCACATCAAGATAATTATGTGTATGGATTCTCCTCTAGTATCCCTTCAACAACATATCAACCTTGTCATATCACTTACCCACCTCCCATCGATGCTCATGCTCCCAATCATCCTTGGCAAAGCCATTCTTTCCCTAATCAAACTGAAGAACATTTTAGAGAGGTAAGGCTTGAGTTTGAGAGGTAAATGAAAGAGAATTATATATTAATGGAGAATAATAGGCATTAATAAGATATTGCATATCATGCCTTTGTATGTCATCAAGAGTTATGGTATAATTATGAGTGTATAGATAGATGAATTCAATCTAAGAAATAGAAAGACTCAACTTTGTTCATTATAATGTTAAATAATGAAGTAATAAAGAGAAAGATAGATATAATAGTAGATTTTATTGAATTTTTCCCTATTCATCTCATTCAAAATTTAAGGGAATCATTATAGTTTTCAAGGAGTGAATGGGAAGTTTTTGAGGAATAAAACCAACACGTCCTAACCAATGAAAAGCTCAAAATAAGAGATTTAACTCAATGTATGGAGGATAGATTAGAAATATGGGAGAATCAAGAATTCCAATACCATCAATTTAAATTACCATTTTCAACCCCAAGTCATCCTTCTTATACTCCTAATCTTCTCCAACTTGCAATATGTCTTCAAAAAAAGCTTGAGTCTATGCAATATTTATCCACTCTTCCTCAATAACCTAAAACCATTCCATCTTGGAATCCTTATTGGACTATTTAATACTGTTTACATCATGCTAATCTTTGAGAATGGACATCCTTCCATGCCCATACAAAGTCAAAAAAATAGAAGTATATGGAGGTCAATTCAAGAGATATCCCAAATCCCTCAAGTCTTTCACGTACCATTTGTATTGCATATATCCATAAAGTTTAAGATAAATAAAAGTTTGATAGTGTGATTGAGGAGTGAAAGGATAAGATTGTAGCATCCTTAAAATAATTACCTTCTCCATCTATCTAATAATACTAAAATCAACCTAGCCCTCCTAAATTCCTAATTTGGAAGGATACTCTATCAATTTTCAATCAATCCAATGAGTTCTCTTTACATCCCACCCCATCATTTTGTGAAGTAGAACCTATTGTATTGAGGGTTGAATATGAATATTCATCTAGAAAAGAGAGTTTTCCAAAGAAGGAAGATGGGGTAGTAGTATTTTCAAGGCTTGATGAAGTTGTAATTATAAGAGGATATCCATAAGGTCATGATGAAGACTTGGTGAGTGAGTATGATGAATATATCATCATTGGTGGAAAAGAAAGAAAATCAACTCTATAATATGAGAAGTCTATACCTTCTAGCCAATAGTTGGATAGCCCTTAGGATGTCATGAATGATTCTATAGATCATTCAGATTGGTATGGTTTTGAGCTTGAAGGAGTTGATGATGGAATATTATCATTATAATCACATGGAACATTCCCATGCTTTATGAAGGAAAAAAAATCATATGGAAGAAGTTGTTGATCATACAACTATGGATCAAATTTCAATTGAACATGAGAGAGATATTCATGAAGACACCTTCATCATTAACATTGTTGAGCCTAATGAGCAAGAGATAGAGATTAAATATGTAAACATGCAGCTATTTCATAATTATATTGAAGATTTTGAAGTGATTGATCAACCTGCTAACCTAGAAAGAATGGTAAAAATGAGAATCAAGTTGGCATACTTTTATGTGATCAAGAAGAAGTATCCTTTTAGGAGGAACTATAATTTTTTTTCTTAAGTTTGGAAAGTAAACCACTATAAGAACAAAATGAATTTGTTTATGAAAATTGCAAATATTATATCAAGCTATAAAATACTATAAGTCATAACCAAGATGTTCATGTTCATGATGTATCAAGTTATGATGAAAATGATACTCTTCAAGATGGGCAAGAGATGGATCGAAAAGAGCCGATAGAAGATGAGGATAATACTACCTACATGGATCAAAGTGATGTCACATTGGAGGTATCTCTCATTGACAAAGGGTATCATAAGGTAAGTCATGAAATTTAAGATGAATTTATCTTTATTGGAGACATATTTTTTGTAGTTAATCCATTTGAGGTCAAGCCAAAGATAGTGGTGGTAAATAAAGGAGCTACCAATTCAAGAAAAAATTCTAAACAACAACTTATACATCATACTTATTCATCACATAAATAATACTCAAAGAGTTTTCATTTTGACCTAGGAGGATCAAACCTTCAAGGCTAGTTGTATATAGTAGTTTCTTGTTTTGTCTCCCCCAAGCGATTCTTAGCATAGTGTGTGTATTGTTGGTTCTGGGTTATTTATTTGTGTGTTCATTTATTTTTATTGTGTGTTGGTGAATAGTTAGCTATTTCATCCTTCTCAAGAGGTGTTTATGTTAGTTCTCAAGGAATATTTTAGTTTGTGTTGAGCTGAGATGACTCCATAACCTAATGGAGGCAAGAACAGTACTGGTCTAGATGTAAAGTAAGCATGCAATCCTAGTATGTCACTAAATATGTTAGCAAAAATTAGACACCATGAGTGGTGACAATTTAAAACTTCTATACTAGTCTTTTGTAACTTTGCTAATGATATTTTGATAGTTTTTATCTTAGTTAATTGGTTAAACTTTATCATAAAAGGTGTCTTGTCAAGTGCTTGGTCATCATAGGGTCCCTTGAAAGGTTTGGGAGATTGAGTCAAGAACCTAGTATTTTCATAAATCCCCTTAATGAAGGTATTTTTTGGGTTTTAGACAGATTAAGAATACTTTTTCAATTTGATTTTATCAATGTTTAAGGTTGTTTTGGGAAGGTTAAGGCAATTGTTCATTTTGGTCTTATGCTTATCTAACTATCTCATGTTATGTTCAAGTTGGTTCAAGGGTGATAATGGTTTAGAGGGTATTGATATGTCATTATATACTTTTGAAATATCATCTTACACCTCTCTTGATCCATACAATTAGAAAAATGATGTCTAACTCAATATTCTAACATTATAAAGCATTTCTAGTATTTTTTTGCTTATTCTATAATGTTCAAGGAATGGTGTAAGAGATGTTAGGTAAACATATTTAATATGATATTTTCACATTTTATACCTATATATAGGCTTTAAGATACTCCATGAACACTTTTTCCTTAGATCCAAAAGAGTTTCAATCGAAATATGGTTGTTTTCATTGTTAGAACGGGTTTTATTGAGTCATTGTTGCAAGTTTGTTAAGATGAAGATGGTAAAAAATCACCTGCATGGCTTTATCCATATTATTCAAGTTTAAATATATGTAAGAGATGGTATTTTGGGTTTGAAAATGGCATAAAACCTTTCCATTCCTCCATCAAGCTCTTTACAAGCTAGTGAATGCCATTTTCAACTATTCATTTCATGAAGAGCAAAGAGAGTTGGCTCTAGTTATATTGGGGATTTATAGGGGGACTTATTCCACTAAAATTATAGGAATTTATTTTTGGTTTGAAGGGTTATTATTTTTGAATAATTGTTAACAAAATAAGCAACCCAGAACCCTCCTAAAACCCCATAGGTAGGGGTTTCTTCTTTCAATGAGTGTGCATGATTAATAGATGGAAATTAATTATTTTTTGATATCTTTAATGGTCTTAATAGTCATATCACATAATTTTCCACCACCAGTTGGTACGTGTGAGCAACCAATGTAGTGAAAGTGTTTTGTTTTATTGTTCTTGAAGGTGGTATGTAGAGTTTTTCAAGTTATAACATAGTTAATCATAGAAGAAGTTATGTTTGGGATTAAAAAATTATAATCAAATCCACAAATATTGATCCATTCTCCTTAGGTCTCCCATAAACATTAGTATACTATAATGTCAAGGAGATTAGCAAAACATGTTGAATTTGCATCAGATTATCCATAAGTGGTTATAAAATATGCCTATGAAAAGAGGATTCATGGTGATTAGATTTAATATTTGACACTTGAATGCCTTTTTCTTATTTTTTCATTGTTTATGAGTGTTTAATTCATCAAATAAGTGATCCAAGTCATCTAAATTATTTTTTGATCAAGTCCTTGTTGTAGGAAGTTTTAGGCATGTTAAAACTAAAAGGATTAATGTTACTTCTAGGTTTTGTTCTTCAATAAACCAATAGTAAAATTGGTTTATTGTGTATATTAATGAAATATATGGATTAAATAATAATCTATAATTGTGATAAATTCACTCCAAATTATCTGTAATAGAGGATTATTAGTTGAAGCTCATTAACAACATGGGTTTGAACTCTCTTATAGGTTCTAAATGTAAAAAAGAAAGAAACATACATATAAAATAATAAATAATTATAATTATGTAATATATAAGGAAAAAATCACTCCTAAAAATACTATAGTACTCCCAAGTATACATTCAATGCATTTACAATCCAAAATGTGCACTTATAACCTTCAAAGACAAGGGAGAAGGTCTTATGAGCAAATAATTTTAAGGTTTTGAGTGGTATTACAAGTGAAATATGAATTTAATTTATTAAAGTTTGAGATATTATATTCTAAGAGGATATCCATAAATGTAAAAATATACTAATGATCACTCTATAAATGAACTAGCAAGTCACAAACCTAAGGAAGATCAACCTAGTGTTTGTAAACGAACTAGGTGTACAAAGAAAATATGAGATGTTTCAAATAAATTTTTATCCTAAAAAATGATATAATATATTAGGTAGATAACTAAATGTTTTTTGAGACTAATAAACATGTCATTGATGGATGAAACCAAGGTGAATGTAGACCTACAAGTCTGCAGACTTATAGGTCCACATTCTCAATCAAGAGAAGCATACCTTGCATAACATATAAGGTTTGAATAATAGAGGAAGAGTGAAATACATGAGAAATGGGTTTAAAAGGTATATTTAAATTATAATAAAATATTATTTATTAAACCCTATAAACATCAAACTCAAAGGACTTACAAGCCTACTAAAGAGCTCCTTTTGTAACCTTGTTTTCAAGAATTCAAGAGAATAGGCAATGAGATCATTGGGATTTTGGTTTGAATGTATAGTATAGGAATTTTTAATCCATTATGTAACATGTATAGTATTTATTATGACTTGAATTTTATCAAAAGGACAAAGGGCACCTTTGACCCATTTGACAATCCTTAATGTACATAGAATTCTAAAAACATGTCATCTTATAGAGGTACAAAGGTTGTTCAAAGCCAAATGAATCTTTTATGGGTTGAGTGGAGTTTGGGAAGGAATAATACAGGTATAATTTTTTTTTTAAGTGTCCTAAAACTTCTCACATGATTTTTATTTGCTTTCAACCTCCTCAAGCATGTGTTATAACCAACCTAAGGCTAGAAAGTTGCATTTTGCATTACTCGAGTTCTAACCCATAAAATTACTTGAAACTTTACCATGACCTTATTTTATGTTATTAAATATATTTTTGATTTTTTTAATCATAAATATATGTTATTTTAGAGTATCTATTATTGTAGCCTTGTTTTAGGCCTAATTAGGTATAATTGGGAAAGATGTGTGTTGGGTTAGTAGGTCTGCCTTGAGAGTTGACCCATGACATTATGGGTCAAGTGGATGAAAGATAAATGGTACGCAAAGATGTTTTTATTTTTATTATAAGTGTTTCATATCATCCAAACTAAGTATATTTTTTCCAAAATAAGGTTACAAGTAATAGGCCTCAAAGAGAGAAAACATGAGAACTATGAAGGAAATTGTAGAATAAAGATGGAAAGATGATGGCATATGGATATGTAATATGTTTAAAATCCAATAAAATTTAGTTAACATCTAAGAATATGACTTTTCAATTCCTTATCCCTCTTAAAGGGAAGTTTCAAGAGCTGAAGGTTGAGTCCTCAATCCAAACAAAAGTCCTATGCCACCTTGAGATTACTATCATCAAACTAAGTGTGCACTTGTGTATAAGAGACTTAATAACTATCCTTATATAGGTTTCCTTATTTGTAACTTGCTTCATGAGTTATTTATATCCATCATTGGCTCTTGACACCTCTCTTGTCTTTATCTCTTCTTCTCTCTCCTCTATGTATGCCTGATTTTAGCATTGTAATGATCCTCCACTTGAGTATGGAGAAGCCATGGTCATTTTGTAAGCCATTGAATCAACATACAATCTAGTTTTACCTTCTCTTATTATTGTGTTCTAGTGTTTTTACATATATGATTGATCATGTTTAGTGTTGATTCATTTCTCCATAACATGTTGTCTCATTATGTAACCTATATGTAGTTTAAACTCATTATTTCAGGTCATATGGAGTGTTTAAGTAGTATTGTGAAGGTTAAGTGAGGAAATATTCCATTAGTATCTTTAAACCTCTTGAAAATCATCCCTCCTAGTCCAATCACCATCTACCACCTTTATAATGAAATATTGATGTAAGACGAGTAGATTAGGAGTAGTGTATGAGTAGGTCAGCTCTATGTTCATTATGCATCTACAAATTTGTTGTAGTGGTAAATAAAATCTAGTGCATCACCTACTTAGTTTTTTTTTTAGTTCTCTCTATCTCTTTTCCCAAGCAAGCAATAGTTTTAATAATAGTTATAGGTGAGAGCATCAAGAGATCTAGTCCTATCTAACTAGTCACCTCATTGATTAGGCCACACATATCCTAGAGGTGTCTCCATGTAACTAATTAAGTGAGGAGGATTAAACACTCTCCTCAAGGTTATAAAATTAGAGTGATAACACTTTCCATTCCATTTGTATAATCTAGTGGAACCTTATGAGATTGAGGACATGCATCCTACATCATGCCCCATAACCTAATATTTGAGTAATATAATTATGTTTCCTAACCAATATCTAACAATATCATGGAAACCTAGAAAATTGAGTCAAGTTGTGTATCTAGATAACTAAGGGTATCAATATATCTGAGCCAACCCATGTGTCTTAACTAATCTGTGTGTTTGAATCAATCTATATGTCTATGTTAATTTGTATCTAAACTAATATGTGTGTTTTTGTGGAAATATGTATCTAAACTAATCTCTTAAAAGGTCATGTAACCCTTAAAATCTAAGTCAAGTGATGTATTTGAATATCTGATCTTATATGTATATGTGTGTGAATATATATAGTATTACCCCCTTTTGGTGGGAGATCTAAGACATGATCATTGTGTTAGTGTGCTTGAGATATTTTAGTATGATTGAGTGGTGTGTTAATTTTGTGTGGCTTGGGATATTCCACCAGCACTATGGGTATGGGTGAGGAGTTTTGTGACTCTAGTAAGGCTAGGGAATATGCCCAAACCATTGTTGGTGGAGCTAGTTATGATTCTATTGGTAGAGTCAAATCTAGAGCTAGATATACTAGACATGGATGATGTAATAACAACTAATGTATATAGATCATGGTGGGTGGAACACATATGGGCACCATTGTTTCTAGGAGGTAGGGTTATCATGGAGGATGTAGTGGATGTAGATCCGATTAGGGTAGTTGAGGGTAGGTTATTATCATATTTTTATATGTTTTGTTTACTTTATTACTTATTTATCTGGTTAATTATCTAATTTATTGTATTGGTATGTGTAGTTTCAAGTGATGATAAGGATTGGGAGACAACTATTCAATTTATGTTTTGATTACTGACATGACATATCCCTAATGATGTCATGGACAATGGTCTAGTGGAGAGGGATACAAATTTTTCTATTATTTATGTCTACCTATTTTATTGAGCATCCATTACTAATATGACATATAGATGAGTAATTATCGATAAGGATAAGGCACGTGGAGAGTGATAGATATGAAATATGCCTGTACTAGATGTTCTAGGTATAATAGATGGTAAGATCATGGATGACTACATCTACATACAATTAGAGCATGTAGAGGTGTTGGTCAAGTTGCAATGGTACAAGATAGAGAGTAGATGTAGGTTTTGATTAACATCTTGAAGGGATGGTAGATCATTTAGCTCTAGTATGGATTTATCAAAAAATGAGAGTGAGGGGGCTGGTCTTAGTGACAAAGATCCAATTATTGAGTGATTTGTATCATTGTAATGAAACTATGTATCAATTTATATATGTGGATGTTTTTTGTTACATGGGTATCATGGATATTGTTATATTGACTTGTGTCATCATGTATTTTCATGTGTCTAGTTATATTCATTGTTTAAATGTTGATATGGGAATATGTTATTTGTCTAAGTAATTATAACCAATTATTTATCTATTTATAAATGTTTAAGTAGATATGTATATTGGATTAGGAATGTTAGTTGTTAGCATAGGTGCTATAGGAGTATCAGAGGGTATATGAGTCTAGATCATGTAACTATAGCATGCACTATCTAAACCTAGATGGTATGGTGAATAAGTGACTATTTTGCTCATGCTATGTCACCATGGAAGTAAACTCTAGAAATTATATTACTCATGGTACACTTAGAATAACTACATGTGTAGACTCTATATCAAATATCGTAATCAACTATCATATTGACATTATGATTTGATCTATGTGATATCTACCAAATATCTTGATGGGTTGTTAAACTATGCTCTGATCTCTATAATATCTACCAATTATCTTGATTGACTATTGAACTATGTTGTGATCTTTGTGATCTATATCAAATATCTTGATTGAGATTCAACTATGTTCTAATGTCTATGATCTCTACCAAATATTTTGATCACTTATTGAATTGTGTTTTGGTGTCTTTGATCTCTACCATGTATCTTAATTAGTTGTCAAATTATGATCTGATTTTTGTAATCTTTTCCAAGTATCTTAATCAGCTATTTAACTATGCCTAATTTATGTGATTTATGACAAGTATCTTAATCATTTTTGAACCTTTGATCTGATGTCTCTAATTTATGCCAAGTATCTTGATTGATTATTGAACTATTATTTAATTTATATGATTTCTTCCAAATATCTTAATTAGCCATTGAACTGTAACCGGTGATTGAATTACTTTATATATTGTTACCATGCTATTATAATTAGGTGGAGCTCTATGACTTAGCTATCATCTGTACTAACTCTATGGTGTATGGTATCTCTCATAAGTAGGTGTCCTATAAAAAATGTGACACATATGATGAGTAACCAATGACTCCTTAAAAGGAATGTCTTGGGATAAATCAATCATAGAGGAGTGTGATGTAGGGGACTGTGGATACTACGATCTTGATGACCCCTATTTAAATGTTATAATTCCTCTCTTGACATACCAGTCAATATGATTTCTAATAGTTTTTTTTTAAAAATTTTATTTATCTGATGAAAATTATAATATGATTTATTTTGTATCCTATGCAGATAGTGTGTTGGATGGTGATGAGTAGATAGAAGTGTGATCATAGCCTTATCTAATAATGTAAGTAATATATCATGATCCCTATCTCTATTTGAAAACTATATAGCCCCTCTGATGGTGTCTTGTTCTCTACTCACTGTGGGAGATGCTCTATTAAGTGGCTATTTGCCCTTGTTGAGTATCTTGATTGGTTCTTTTTATTCAAATTTTTTCTTAAGCATAAGTGGATTCAGTTATTGTACCATATTATATGATTGTGGCTATAAGAATCATTCAACCAAATCTATCTCTTAATGCATCTTAAGTAGTCCCAACACTTTATCTAATGCCATATATATGTTACATATATGCCAAAATGATTTGGATGTCTCATATAGTAATTTTTCCTTCAGAGGGAAAATGAGGCCTCTAGAAAAGATGTACTCTACCTTTAAATCTATCAGTTGGTAAATCAACAAATGCATGCATGATTTGAATCTTAAAATGTACTCAGTTATTGTTTATGTGTCACCCTAGAGTAGTGAAGGCAACATGTCATATATGAATTAAGGTCCCTTATTCTATATGTATTTTCTAAGAAAGAGTGCTTATAACTCATCATATGTATGTATTGAACCAATAGGGAGTGGATGATGAAACCAATATAATGTCTCACCCTATAAAGACTTTGGAAATAATTGGATTAGAGTTGAAATTTTAGTGACATGTGTCATGGATTTAACATAAGATTCAAAGTGAAAGTGTGGGTCTCCATGACCATCTAGTAACATTGGTATTTGAACATTGGGTGGAAAAGTTATAGTGAATACTCTATGTGGAATAATATTTCCATTGATGCCATTGGAATTATCCCAAGAGTGACATGTTGTACTTTCCAGTGTGAGATGGTGTATTTGTTGTTGCAAAGCATCCATGACATACATCAAGGAGATTATTACTTGTGAAGGTATATTATCATCATCAATGGGTTCATTTAAATCTTGAGTCTTATTATTAATCTTAGCCATTGATATACTACATCAGGGACATTTCTTAGGGAGTATTGGTTTGATCTCAGTAACCTCTGGATGGGTGATAGCTTAGACCTGGTGAGAGGGAAATGGGATATAACCCTCATAGAAGTTAGGATGAAAAATGGTTTATACTATAGTAAGTGGGTTGGGTGAGATTCATTGGTATCATTTATTTTGTTAATTTTTAAATAAGTATCACCTATTAATAGACTAGAAGATACATTAAATTATCATTTAAATGTAAGTTCTGTAAACTATGAACATAAGAATAAGTGTGTGTGTTCTTTAGCATTTGAAATAGAATTTGATGAGAAATTAGTTTAAACATAAGTAATGTGAGAATTATGAGGATATTTAGAAGTATTATACTCACTTTCTTCTTCACTAACATCATAATAATCATTGTTATTCCATGGATCATCAAAATCAGAGTTTAATTCACTAGTGGATGTAAGTGTAAAATAATTCTTAGTTGCATGTTCACTAAGAGAGAGTATAAGAAGATTTTTTATTGAAAAATGCACTTATATTAATTTAAATATATATATATATATATATATATATATATATATATATATATATATATATATATATATATATTACAATTCACTTTAGTAGAATAATATTTTAACTTTTTACTAATATGCAATAGATCATCATGTGTAGATGCAATGAAATGCATATCTTCACTATCTATGAGTGGAGTGCATGCATGATCATTAATTAAAATATTGGAGTCAAGGTTATAATATGTATCAATCATGTTTTGATTTGGTATATTATGAAATATAAGAGAAGAATTAAAGATATTTGCATTATCATTATTTTTAAAAGAATCACTATGTCAAGCTTCGAATAAAAAATAAGGTGATAAAATAATTTTGCCTACTTTAGTTTTTGCATTAGTAAAAGGTATAATATAATTTGTACATGATTTTTAAAATTTAATTGAGAAGGATAAATAATATGCATTGATCTTTTATATATTATTTGAATTATGTTGAAATAGATCTCATTTATTACACTTATATTGTTTTATTTTGAATAAGGAGGTATAAAAATTGGCTGAAAATCTAGGATCACATTGGAACAAAGAACTAACAACAAGAGGTTATTTTGTATTTATATTTATATTTTGATTTTGAGATGTAGGAGAAGAGGGAAAGGAAAGAGGAGAAGATACATATAATCTATCCTCATCAACACTTTCATTGTCATGCTCATAGTAATCCTCATATCCATCATTACAAAAGTAATCATCATTATCATTAAAAATTAAATCATTATCATGTGATAATATTAAATATTTAAAATTTATCCTTTCATTATTATAATTATGACAAAACTTTATAAATTCATTAACTAGGTGAGGGGTAAGAGACTTCTTGGATGTCATTTCTAACTTGACAAATAAGATAATGTAAACAATGAATAATAAGAACAAAATAGGTAGAATGTAATATAACATAGGTATAGGTGAATCTATGGGAAATATTTAGCCTAATATATATGAAAAATTAGGATTATACTTGAAATCCTAAAGGCTAGTACTTGGATGTAAATGGACCTAGTATGTGGATCTAGGGTTTTAGAGGGTTATTTGGAAAAAATATAAATTGTATTAAATTAATGAGACCCTAATAAAGGATTGATTTGAATCAATTAAGTTGTGAAAAAAAAAATTATAACCCTAATTTATTATGCAAGAATATAGAAGGCAAACCCGAAGATGAAGCTACAGTTTTATGTATTATTTGAAGTAGGTTAGGTTCACTAAATGAATTAACATCTTAAGGGTTATGGAATGTAAATTCTAAGATGTTAATAGGCTAAGTATAATAAATAAAGGTATATAATATGTAATAAATACAACCAATAACTTGTGAAAGAATTGATTAAATATAATGTTTCTAAAATAGCAATTAATCACATAAACAAGTACTTAACTAGAAACTACTTGAAATGAAGGATTGAGAAGCTAAAAACTAGTACAATAACATGTATGAGTATCACAAATCAGTTATACATGTCAAAAATCCTCCCTTATAGTAGATACATACCCTAAAAAGTAGTGATGCGGTGCTAATGTATACTTTTTTGGTTAATGTCCTCTATCCAAGGACTAATCTACACTTCTGGGAATAATTATGCCTGAGTCTACCAAGCTTGCTCTTATGCAAATAAAACCATACTTCACTCTTTATGATCTATTTTGGATGATTCTTATCTAAAACCTAATGAACACCTTCAAACATGAAACAACAACAAGATCAAATAAAAAATGAATGAAAAATGGGTTGTGGGATATTAAAATTACATGAAATATAACCCCTATTATCATGGTTTCTGCCTACATTAACCCCAATGATATGGGTATTGGATCACATGTAAATCTCCATTCGAGAACATTCATAATCAATGCATATGGTATGGTAAAATTAATTTCACTTAGGTCCTTATTTGATTGATCATGTAAATATAGCTATCATAAATGAGTAGTATGTAGTATGTTAAGATGTACTATTGATTGATTTTATGTAATTATGTGTCAAGATAGTAAGTGCTAGATGTAAAATGCCTTATGAGGATCTTTATAGAGAAGTAAATTTTATTTTAATATAACACCCTTATTTTCTAGTTGATAAGATACAAAAGAGAGATAAAATCATAAGAGAAGGCTCAAGTAAGGGTGAGGACCCAAAATATGGGGAGAAAATGATTGTAAAATAATAGCACCAAAGTTGGTCACTATCATTATGGTGATAGTGTCCACTTATCTCAATAATGTCATAGGGTCACAAAATTGCATAAAAACTAGGTAAAATAGGTTAGGGAGACCTATCACTAGGATAAAATAACATAGGACTCTTAGGGGTGTAGAAAAAATGGAAAATAAGACATAAGAGAGATAAAAAGACCAATAGACCACATGAACAAGGGTCACATCCATCATGAAGACCCTATTGTGAAAGAGAAAAAAAAGACAGTAATTTTGGTTTCTTGACCAAATTAGGGTGTATATATTTACCTACCTTTTATTTTGTTCATGCAATGAAATGAAACTACTAGAGTAAAATAAAAAGAGAAATGCATACCTATGTCAATGTGCTCTCGACCTAGCCCACTTCTTGGCCAAAGAAGTGGATAGGAGTTGAAATGATGTATGTGAAGAGGAAATACATAATGTATGTACCCCTTGTAGTAATTATGATTTGTGAATTAAATCTAAGAATGCAATTTATAACTATGGAGAAATAAGGCATGCTTTCCCCCACTTTGATATCTAGACTGAATCTAAGAATGTAATCGGTAAATGTGGATAAACATGGCCTACTTGCCTCCAATCTAATATCTAGACTAAATCTGAGAATGTAATTTATAACTATAGAGAAATAAGTCCTAATTTACCTCCCTCTAATATCTAGAATGAATTTGAGAATGTAATTGGTAAATATGGAGAAATAAGGCATGGTTGTCCCCACTCTAATATCCAGACTAAATCTAAGAATGTGATATGTAACTAGAGGTCGAAACATCTTGAATGACATGAGAGTAACTTGTTTAACTTTAAATTCCTAGTTAGGGATCATAATTTTTTTATTTGATCTTAAATTTTAATTTTATTGGCCAACTAGGGTTTTACATCCATCATGGTGGTCCATGTTAAATATATTAACTAGTTAGATTAGTGATAAAACCTTATCTTATAAATAAAGTATAGCTTTATATTTTAACTAAAGTATGTTATATAAGTATTTATTTTATATTTTTTATATTTTTAAAAATTTAGGTATACAAAACATTGGTAAATGGAGTAACTAATGGGGATGTAGAGATCAACTAAAAACATAGCCATTCATGTTGAACTTTTTGACTAGTTACATCCATCACTCATAAAGTATTTGGGTTGGATAAATTATTAGATCCTCCACTGTGATCATAACTAAATGGTATGTTTAATGTGGGATATCATAGTATTAGTTGAATTCCACATCCCCTCTAGTTAATTTATGTATTGACACTCCATCCATTTCATTATCTTGTTAGCTAGTTGAAAAGCTTATCTTACATGAAGGGGTGTGAGATATGAAAATTATGATTTAATATTATTTTTATATTAAGTCTATCACTTCAATTATCATATTATTTGACTGTAAATGGTCCCCACTCATTACATCCTCATTTTTAATCTCACACTAAATGCATCAGACAGTCACTTACAAAGCACCTTAACTAACTAGTTTATTTTCTTTTTTGGTTGAAGTGTCCACTGGGCCCACCAAATCAGTCAATGCCTAATGTTCACAAATGGGATAAAATCCAATAAAACCACATTAAGTAAAATAAAATATTTAATTCAAAAAACCAATGGTTAATGATGATTTAATATTTAGTTTATTATTTATCTATCAATTGTATTATCTTGTCAGCCCTCCATCGATGGCCCCCACTTATTACATCTTCAATTCTGAGCTCATAGTGAATGTAACAATTAGTTACACTCATAGTAAAGAATATAAGAAGTGGGGTCAATCATCATATGGATAATGGGTCAATAAAATTGATGAAGGGGGTATATAGAGTATCCATTAGGAATGTGTAGATCACATGTCAGTGTGCCCTCCATGTGCTTGCTGGATAATCTAATAGTAAACACATTATCAAATAGGAATATAGAGTTCAACTATTAATGTGACCTTCATGCCTCTTATGGATACTCCAATGGTAGACAAAGTATCTAGTAGGGACATGGAGCTCAACTATTAATGTGACTTTCACATGCCTACTATATACTCTAAATGTAGATGAAGTATCCCAAAAGAGTGGAATCCAACTATCATTGTGACCTCTACATGCCTACTAGATAACCCATCGAGGGTCCCTCCCCTCTATCCATATGTTTTCCAATTAAAAATTTGATGATGGGACCCACTTCTTACATCCTCAATTCTAAAAGCAACTAACATGCACATTCAGTGTGATAATCATGGTTGAGGCAAAAACCTTTGATTAAGGAAAATGGCAATGGTTAAGTAAAAAGATAACAACCAAACCAAATGCAAGCATTTATGATAAATGATAGTTAAAAATTAAATGTTAATATCTATTTAATGTTGACTTGTTACTTTTATGTTTTTCCTCTATTCTAATTATCATTTTCCATTACATTAGCGAGTACATTCAGTGTGAGCTCAAAATCAAGGATGTAAAAAGTGGTGTCCATCAACAAATATCTAATGAGATAATTCAAGTGACATGATCAAGATAAATGGATGCATGGCTTAGTTAACATCCATTAATATGGTGTTAAGAGAAATGATAATGGTAAAGGCAAATGATAATGGTTAATACAAATGTTAGGGTGAAGGAAAATTAAATGTTAACCTCAAATTGTCATTCTTCATTCATTGATTTAGGCATTCCTCATCCATCCATTGATGTACCCCACTTATTACATCCTCAATTCTAATCTCATACTTAACATACCAATTATTTATTCTCAAAATTGGAGATGTAAGAATTTGGGCCCATCATTGAAGGGCTAACATGCCAATGAAATGGATCAAGGGGAGGTTATATGGATTATCTAGTAGGCACATGTAGGTCAATTATCAATGTGAACTTTGCATTTATATTGGATATCTTAAGGGTATATGGAGTATCCAATATGAATATAGAGTTTAACTTTTAGAATTACCTCCACATGCATGTTGGACACTCCAAAGGTAGATAAAGTATTCAAAATGCATGTGGAGGATAACTTGAAGTGTGACCTCCTTGTGCCTATTGGATACTACAAGGCTAGACATAGTATCTAGTAGGCATATGGACATCAACTATCAACATGACCCTTATGTGCCTAGTATGTAATCCAAGGGTAGACAGAGTATCCAAAAGGTATGTGAATGTTAATTGTTAGTGTTACCTCCACATGCCTATTGTATACAGTAAGGCTCCATCACCTCTATCCATTTCATTACCCCATTTTCCATCAAATGATGGGCCCTAATTATTACATAACTGACTAATTGTATGTCTTTCCCTATTCCACTTATTATTTTCCAGTATCCTATTCCTTTTCAACCTCTCCATGAGCTCATATGCCATTACCCTATATCGTAAGCATGTATTACATTCATAGGATCTTCTTAAAGGAGGCATTTACTATATTTGTTGGTTAGCTAAAATTAATTGGATTGTATGCATTGTTGAATCTTGAACCTCATTTAGCATAAAATCAATTTATCATCTAAGAAGCGTAGAGCCTTTACATTTATGTATGATCCACTAATGAAATGATTTTTTTTTTTTAAAGTAATAAGTTCATTGTGGACAACATTATATTTTTTTAAATTGTAGTGTATTGTATTTAAACTTGTATTGTATTTTATTTAAAATTTTATAATTTATAGCATTCAATATTTTATCTTTTCACTAAAATTGATATACAATATTAATTTAAATATTTTTTATTTTTATGACTAATTATATTATGCCATGTAATGATGTCATGTTTTCAAATCATTTAATATAACACATGATGGTATCCATGGTGGTGGTGGGGTTAATAGTGTTATATTTAATATTTTTTCCATTTTAACATCATAACATAGTTTTATCCCTATTTTTGAGATCCATTTGATTGTCATATGGGATATTTTATTCTTTTTTGGAGATAATGATTGAAAAAGTATGATATCTTGATTTTTTAGCTCTTAATTCTTTGGGTTGTATAATGAAGATTAAATAACACTGTAAATAATTGGATATGAATGTACTCAATACGTGTATACTCCTTATCTTGGTTTTCATGCCTTGAATCTCTATCCATGGTAGAAGAAATGAAGAAGAACATTGTAGTTCCAAGTAAGTATGTTTTATTTTACCAAATATTTTAATTAATCAATCATGATATAGAATAATCACATAATGGGGTTTCAAATCCTTCAATATATAAATTGGACATATAATGCATTTTATTTAATCCTAGATAATGCATATCAACACACATTGTATTTTATTGATTCTATAAATATGAAATTCATATAAACAAATATTTTCTTATTTGCTTCTCTCTGCATGAGTGTATGCCTTTGTTATTCTTATAATTATCTTGTCATTACTATATAGTGCTATAATATAATGTCAATCAAATTTTGTGTATGTTATCTTATCAGTCAATTCTATGATTGTTCCTGACCCAAAACATGGTTGTGATCCTTTTGAGAGTATTCACTCATTGGTATCTAAATTGATCCAATAAATTTACATGACACAACTAAACTAGGAATGAAGAAGTTGTATATATTTGGACAATCATCTAATGATGTATAACAGAAACCAACATAATTGTATGGTTTTAGGTTACTTTGTTTATTATTTAAGTGATTATAGGTTGTACACAATACTAACCATCTATAATTTCAGATTCATACTTAGATTATGGATACAGACAACCCTTGGTGATTCACATTTAATGCAAGATGTTAATGTTGCTAAACATGGACCTCATTCTCCCATAATTGAAAATGTTAATACTATGAATTATTGGTATGCAAAATTTAATGGATATATTCTTGTGATCAATCATGTTTGAAATTTTTAAATGGTTCATTTTTTTAGCCTGTTAATGAGAATGTGGAGCATGACGACCATGCCAAACATAGAATCTATCCTTTCCACTAACATCATTAGCTAAAAAGGGAAAAAATGGGGAAGGTGGTAAGTTTTTATTAACTTGTTATATTCAAATGTTAATATTATTTTGTTCAATTATAAATTTTAATTATAACTAAAAAATTAATTTTTATTGCAATAATGTTAGGGAGGTGGGATACAATAGTCCCATTTCTAGTAAGAATAGAAGAATCAAAGGGATGAAACCATGCTCTACAACCTCCTTCCATGCATATGGACATATTCCTCTCACATAGAAGGTAATATGGGAGAAGGTAATATGTGGGGTTTGTGAGTTTAATAAATTGGTATAAAACTTTACTGTGATCTTCACTTTTTTATTTTTTTAAGGGTAATTTCATAATGACATGTCATGATCTCTACATTGTACAAAGGTAAGTCTCCCATATGTTTTTTTAGTTCAGATGTGTATCCTATGAATTTGAAATTTGAGATGCTTATTTAATTTGAACCTTTTGATTTGTGTAGATTATATTTGAATACGATGAGCATGGTTACAAAATTATTGAGGAGTTTGAATTTATGAACCAATTATATTGTCTTAGACCACAATGTCTTGTATTTTACAAAGGATGGAAGAAATACTGGTCAAGACCATAGTTCAATTTACACCATGCTAAAATGCACATGTTACGTCATATTCTAGACCATCAAGAAGCAAGGAATCTAATAAAGAGAATACAATGGAGGTATTTGGAATGGAATTTGTAGTAATAACTATAGAGATGCATAAACACATGAAGTATTACTTTTTAAAAAAATGTTTATGACTTCAAAAATTAGAGCCCGAAAAGGTTGGTAGCAATATAATAACTCAAAATTTACATTTCATAAGAAAATAAAGACAAAAGGAAGCAAGAGGTTCTAAGAAGAAGGGAATTTGTGAAAGTAAGAGATATATTATGTGTTTTACATTATATTAATTTGTTCATCAATATGTTCACATCTTTTTCTTACACATGAGTTACGAGACTTGATAGGAAAAATAAATAACTTGGGTGGAAACATGAATGTGAAGGGGAGAAGATGAGAGTTGAAGGAAAATGTATATTTTTTATTTGGTTTTCACTCACTCTTTCTATTGAATCAAATATTACAGTTTAATTGTGTTATTTTTTTGTAATAGTATAACAAAGATGGTTGAACACAAAAGAAAGAATGAAAGAGGATAATAAATGTTTGAATAAATGTTTTATGTGTGATGGCTTATTCATTTTGTGTAGATTGAGTATGTTTTTATGATAAATACTATCAAATGGTATGTCAAATGTTATTACATATTACATTTCCTTGCATTCTTATGCAATAAAATTCACAATCATACTATGATAAATAAGAGAATGTAAATATGTTCTCAGATCATATTATAAATGTTTTTGTTCAACATAATGTGACTTTTCCCATTAGGGAATTGTATGTAGATATTTATCTTGAATAAATAAAAGTTCTATTTCTTCTTGTTAAGGGGATTTTGATTTATGTTTTTAGGTTATTATCCTTCACTTTCCTATGCCTTGATGTTGTATCAACTTGATCAATTTTGTGAATTTGTAGAAATAAACGTTGTCTATGTTAAATTTCGTGTGAATTAGGTTGCATTTATGTAATTTGCACATAAATTAGATGGGTTGATTGCATTTTTGAATTCATTATTGCTATACTTAATTCAATCATGTCTTTTTAGTAATTATTTTTCTTGATTGTTAAGTGGATTGGTCTATAAATTGGACCTATAAAGGCCTCTTCCATACCTATACGAAGACACCTATCTATCATACATGTGTAAACCATACTTGGATTGGGTATGATATTTGAGCTAGTTTGACTTACCCCTTGCACCATATTTATACTTCATTTTCTATCATGACATGTTTTAACAAGCAAGATTTAGAATCTACATTTATAGTTTAACATGTGTTTGGAAGTTATCTGACTTTATAGTATAATAATGATGATTCAAGATTTATATTATTGTCTCCAAAGTATGTCTAGCATTTGATACATTAAGTTGTTACATCATACTAGCCTCATATTATACTTAGTAGAGTATATTATACTTCAACCTATAGTATATATATCTATAATCGACTCTAGGTTGAAATTATATTATAATTATGTTATTTGTATTAACATTGTGAATTTGGATAGATTATTTACAATGTCTTGGTATTTTCACAACATACTTTGTTATATTTAATGCATTGAAGATTTCTTCAACAAGTATGGTGTGATTTTGTAGGCCTTCCAATGAAACAATTATTTATGTCGTAAACCAACCAAAATTGTGATAATTTATCCATAAAATGAATTTCAAGCAACAAAATTTATCAAACATAATACTTGATCATTATTTTTGCATTTCAATGATGGGGAAACATATATGTTCATAGGAATTGTAGGTTATATTAGTTTTTTTGTTTACACATCCATGGACTATCATCAATAATCATCTCTTGTGCCTAAAATGTGATATTTGAAGATAGTCCTGGGTGTAGAATTTATATATGCATTTTTTCAAACATGTCCCATGTATAAATTTTGGTTTTAGATTTTTTTCAAATAGTTCACATGTCTTATACTGGTTTCAAGGAACACCTCAATGAGATAAGTTATTATGAATTATAATTACTACTGGAGATAGACATAATGTATTTTTTGAAGGGGCCATGAAAACTTTCTATAACCCCTGGAGATACACATAATGCATAATGTGTATTTTATTATTTATCTATTTAATTGAGTTGGGATGGTGCTATAAAAAGTGAATTGGTCTACACACTAGTTTGCATAATTTTTTGAAAAATCCTTAAGGCCTATTAACAAAAATATTGCATGATTATACATCTTACAATAATAACATTACATATGGACATATCTCATAGAGAAAGTTTGATTAATAGTTTGTGAGGATTCCACACATATCACATTTTTCATATCATTCTATCTTTCCAAAAAAAAACTACTCTTAGTTATTTTTGATGGGTGGCCACACATTCTTCTAGTGTTTTATTTATTGCATTTAATGAAATACAATGTCAATGCCTCATGAGGATACCATCACATTTTGTATACTTATCCTAGCATTTTTTGGAAAACATAAAACTCATTAGAAATGTTGGGGTTTATGTACTGATAAATTAGATACCAAGAACAAAAAGGATGAAAAATTTGCATAGTGGACATAAACTACAATAAAATGCTTTTTAAACTATATGTTTAAAGGAACAAAATAAATAAAAATTACCAACATCCATAAATATGATTAATTTATTTTTTTATTAGTAACCATAAAAATTCAAGTAAATGTGTATCTCACCCTCATTTGGCTTACATTAATAAACAATTGAAGCCAAAAATAAACCAATTAGAAAAAAATTATCTCATTTAAAAATTTTATAAATAAAAGGACAAAAACATAAAAAGTTACCATGTCCATGCATGAATTACAAAATGTTTCATATATATGGAGAGTATGAAAAATACAATATGCATATAATACATGCATTCATCAACTGAGACTCCTATCAGTTCCATCCTAGCTTTACTATTGTATGCATATTGTATTTTTCATACTCTCCATATATATGAAACATTTTGTAATTCATGCATGGACATGGTAACCATGTGTTCATCAATTGAGACTCCTATCATTTCCATCTTAGCTTTACTATTGTAGCATGAGACATACAATCATGTTATCTACTAGGGATAATACATTTTATTGACATATATTTTTATTTTATCAAATATTAATTTACCTCATGGATTTTAAATGATCAATGCCATGTGACATGTATCATCTACAAGTGCCATGTCTGTGTGGCTCATAATTAAATGTAATGGGGCTTCATGAACCCTAATGTGCCAGATTAGTTGTTACATTCATATTCAAATTTTGAGTGTGCAAGTCATCATGAAATAGAATTATTTTAAAGTAGAATCATAACAATAAATTGATCATTATAGATACCCCTCTACTCCATCCATAAGACATAATCATGATTTCCTCTTAGTATACAGTCACATTATAAATTTATATGAAAACACCATGAAAGCTATAAGGATGTTTATCCACATTCTTGGAGGTAAGGGAAAAATCATAGCATAGAGATTATTTCTAATGGTATAAACATAATCTAAATATATATTCATTTCTTGTATAACATGTTTTATTACAGTCCATATAATGGCCTACGTCTTTCTTGTTTGTATAATACATTTTACATTTTTTGTAATGTTACACTATTCTCCATCTTGCTACATAAGGGAAAGGAGCCAACAAAACATCTGTCTATATAATGGTCTATTTTTATAAATCTTATAGTAGTCTCTAAAATCACCTATATCTTTATTGTTTGTATAATACTTATACATCCTATGTAATGGTCTACTATTATTCATCTCCCTACCTAAATGAAAGAATCCAATGAAACATTATTCTATATAATGGCTTATTATTTTCCCTTGCATATTTATTTTATGTATAATACCCTTTACATTATGTGTAATGGTATAATGTTATCCATCTTTATACATAAAGGAATGAAACTAATGAACCATTAGTGTGTATAAATATAAATTGTTGTCCATCTTTTTATAATTTTTATAAATCCCTGCATCTTACCTACTTGTATAATACCCATTGCATTTTGTGTAATGGTCAATCTTTTTTCATCTTATTATAGTTGGCATAATGCCTTGCATCCTGCTTATCTATATAATACCATTTGCACTATTTATAATGGTTTATTATTTTCCATTTTGATACAAAAATAAAAGGAACCAATGAGTCACATCTCATTATATTGCAATGTTTGTGTTTCTTCAATAATGGACAAAAATAAATGTAAAAAGAAATGAAACAATGAAACTATTAGCTAATTTTGGCTACCATAGGTGAGTTTCATCAAAAAATTTCCATTTAGCTCATTTTAGCTTCATTGATAATCATCTACGGTCTTCAAATAGCCTTTTAGGATAGTTCCCATTTGTGTTTAGCATTGTTTGAGGTTCTTTTTTAAAGGCTAAGGTAATGTGTTTTTTAGGTTGTTTAAGTCTTATAGTATCTCTTCCTTCCTCAAGTCATTTAAGTTAATAAGAAAGGGTTTTTTTTTAAATTATCTATCAACATATCGAAGAGGGTTATTTGATTTTTTATAGGTTTCATGTTATATCCAAGGTCAATAAGTCGTTTTGAAACTCCTCTATATGCCACTAACATGTGTAAATTTGTCAAAATCCACTTGAAGGCCCCAAAAGTTGAAAACCACATTGAGAGGTACTTAAAAATGATTCTTGATAAGTTTTATAATGTAAGGTTGGTAGACATTTCATGATAAGTCTATTTTAAATGAGGAAACATAGTTATATGAGGATTTCAATGTCTAAAAGAGGATACTCTTTCACTCATATGAATTAAGAAGGATTATTTATAGATGAAAATGGTTTAGAATATGTATATATATCTTATTTAGGTCAAATACATATTTTTGATGCAGGTATAGGTCCAAATAAGGTGTAAAATACTTCCTTTTTCCATTGCCTCCTTATAAAGCTTGTAACGACTAGTTTTACATGTTTAGTCAATATAGAGGAGAGAAAGTTTGAACCTAAAGTTTTTACCAAAAGTGGGGAACCTAACTAGCTTGAAATTCATGGTCATATTTATCATATTGTTTACCTCTCCTTTATTAACAATTACAATGAGCATAGGCAGTCAGAATTGACCTCTCCATTCACACAGGATTAGTTTTGGATAATTTCAATTAATATTTGGGATAGATTTATATAAATGGTGGTTTCATGTATTTACCATGATTATTCATAGTCCTTCCACATTAATTTATATCACTACTTGGCATGTTCCAAGAGGGGAGAGAGAGAGAGAGAGAGAGAGAGAGAGAGAGAGAGAGAGAGAGAGAGAGAGAGAGAGAGAGCAAAACCTTCACTATGAATAAGTTACTAGCCTAGATTATAAGTCATAGCCAAGGTTTGATCAAATATGAGGATTTTTGCACCCCAAAATATATTAAAGTATCTTAAATAAATAATTAATTATTCCTAATAACCTACTAAGGTTATATCTCAGTTGGTAATCATCACTTTAGGTGGTATATGAAACAATTTTTGCTCGCATGCCTCCAATGAGGAGGGATAATCATATAAGTGTACATAGATCTTGTATGCACAATCAAATGCCCTATTATTATTATAAAACCTAAACACTTGAAACCTGAATGCTCAATTCATTAACCTATATTATTCTCAAATGGACTATATAAATTCAACAAGACTGTGTGAACCTATAAATAGGACTATGGAGTTTTCAAATGAAGATCTAAAGTGATTATAGCCTAATGAAGTAATGGAGGAAACCTCAAAAAAATGTTCACCTTAATCTATATTTACATAATTATCCAGGTAATCTCAATGAGGTCAAGGTATTAATAAAAATATTTTGACCCTGGAGGAGGACACTTGTAGGCCTATCAAATGATAAAATTGGAAAAAGGCACACTCATGTTGTTAAAATAGGTTCCCAAGTGTGTAAGAGGACACCCAAATATGAATAATCTATATAATAGATACCAACATTTCCAAGATGCCAATAAACTATCTAGTGAATATCTACATTCAAAAATACAACTAATAAAACCTAACATATACCTATAGGTCTATCCTAGGCCTGAGTGAAGAGAGACTAATAAAGTAATGATAGACTATTTACAAAGGGAAAATAGATGATGAGTAAGGTAAAATGACCTTAATTATACCATAAAAGAGGTAAATCAATATAATAAATCTTATTATAGTGATGTTTGTAATCAAGATACCTCAAAGTAAGCACCTACATGTAGGGAGTGTCAAATTTACCTAGTTGCTCACAAACCCTCCATATGGAAAGTTCATGTAGCAGAGATTATTAAGAGGTTAGCATCTCTTGAAAACTATTTGGATTCATTATTTGATAGGAATCCAACCTTAAAAGGTCATGCAAAGTCAAATAATTAATTTAATCATCCTCTTGTACCCATGTCACTACTCAGGCCATCACCTAGAGGCCACAATGTGCAAAGATGAAGAAACTTGATTGTTTGAAGATATTTGAAGAATTGGAAAGTATCAAAAGGTGATTAAGACATGAGAAAAGGGGTTTATGAAATTTTGTATCAATATATTAGAGAAAATATGGTAAATGTAGAGTAAATTTTAAGAGCCCATATCCAAAATCCCCTTAGATTCATTTAGGTGAATCTAATTTACAACCTTGGTGAATCGATAGATCCAAAAAAAATTGATTTCTAGGTTTTCCACCTAATCAGGGTTTTTATAACATAGGTTTCAATTTTCTACACCATTATTTATGTCCTTTTAGAGCTGAATGACTAGGATGAATGCCTAGGCTGAATGGCAAGGTTGAATGGCTCAACTAAATGGTAGGGTCAAACTATTTTGTCTAATGGTAGGGTTAAACAGCTTTGCTGAATGATTGGGAAAAATAGTTGGCTTGAATGGATCTATCAAGTAGTTATGTCAAATGACTCTTTTGGATCCCCATAATAATTTATATCATAGGGTATATTATATGTGTGTGTGTGTGTGTGTGTGTGGCAAATTAAACTACTTTTTAAGATAATGGTGTAAAGGGTTGGTGAGCCAACCCCCAAAATAATTTATATCCATAACATTTTGGTGATTCTATCCCATATATTAACCCTAAAAATTTACCAAAACCAAAATCCAAAAATTAAAATATTCACGAATTAACAAATATTCATTGCTAAAATTTACCCTAGCTAAATGAATATTATTAAGGTCACTTCAAGGAGGTTGCCCACAAACCCTCACAAAGAACTAAGTCAAATTATAATGGGTTAGAGAGTTTATCTCATTCAATACAACACATGAATAGGTTAGGATAGGTGATCTATACCTCACTTAGTTTCTCATAATCCCCAACAACACCAAAAGGCCTATTTTATTGCTCTAAAACTCTCTCAAATGGAGAGTTATAGGTTGCAGACTTGAGAGGCTAGTTTTTGGAGCTTGGATTTGTATCAATAAAATGCATGGGATGTAATGTCTATTGGAGGAGTGAAATATACTCTTATAATCCAATTCTATGCCATTAGTTTAGGGTGTAGCACCAAGAATCTCAAAGGAACCACTAGTGTTTGGTAAGGGGTACACATGGTTCTTAAATAAATAACTAGAAGGCTAAAAGGCTCAAGGATTCTATGGGATATAGGAGATATATAGTGGCTATCACATTTGTCAACTTGCACCAAGCTATAGATAGACTTGTAAACCAAGTTAGGGCTAGCATGATCAAGCACAAAAATGATGCAAGTATCTCTAGTAGGTATAACCATAGGAAAGCAAGTAGCTAAGACTAGAAGACTATTTGCATATAAATTATAGAAACAACAATGTTGATAACAAGAAATGTGTAAACTTAGAATCAAAAGAACTTTAAAGACAAATGAAATATGTGTTAATAAATAAAGATGTTTTCAACTAATGGTGCTACAACATGCATAATCCAAGTTTGATCTAAATCTTTATTTTTCAAAACTATTGTTCCCTAATAATGTAATTTTTTGGTTTAACATGGGAGAGATTATTTATTCAAGTTGTATAAATTGTTTTGAGAATTTAGGATTCTACTATTCAATGAGAAATGTTTCCAAATCACACATGGCATATAATGGAAGATATTTCAAGTAAGTAATATATTCTTAACCACATACAAATAAAATAAAATTTAGAAACTATCCTAGAGAATTCCCTAAACATGCTAAATCACTAAAACAATCAAAACCTAGCATGTATACTACTAAAAACAAAAAATAATTTCACTTTACATATCAAAGTACCCTCATATCAAACTCAAAATAAGTGTGTATACTTTCTACGAACCAATTATCTAAGCTAAGTATCAATGAAGGATGATGATGAAGCTGTGTGTAGGTTGAGTCCAAAATAAGAGCCAAATTTTATGGAAGAGGTAAAGGAGAATTTTCCAAATAAGAGAGATCTAATACATGTAGCATAAGAATAAGTTTAATGAAGTCTTGAGTGATCCAGGAGAAATGAAAAATCTTCAAGAAAATTGTAGAAAGCAATGTGAATCACCAAGATAAGCTATAGAATAGTAGGGCATCCCCTATCAAAATGAAAGCTAAGCGTGCCAAGAAAGAACCAAGTGAGATTCAAGAAGGCAAAAAATATTTTAGTGTGACGATCAAGTGGGAAGATTAGAGAAAAAAATTCAAGAGAGAGAGGTTAAAATTAATGAGAAAGTGACATATATCTAAACCCTAATATGTGAAAAGGTATAAAAATAGCTGTTTGGGTAAATCTGAGCCCTTTTTTGCACATTCTACCCAGACCATAGCCTAGGCCATGTATTTTGTGAAGGAAACATGCATCCTAGGATGTGGGCTTCTTCCTTAATCCATGTCTTGGTTCAAAAGGCCATTTTGAGTGGTCAATAGGCCTTTAGAAGTGCCTTGGGAGGCATCTAAAGGGCCTATTTGGTATGCAAAAGGTCAAAGATGTGTTAAGGATGTATATGGGATGTGATTATGATGTGGGAAAGGTCTATGCAAGTAGAAAATTCCTTAAATTAATATAAACAAGGTTGGTATTATACACATGAGCTGATGTGTAATCATAGGGAGGAGTAGGGTCACAAGAAGTAAGATTACACAGGGATTAAAGTCCTATGTAGTATAAACAATCTTTAAGAAGACTAAACATTCCAAACTACCCCAAAACATTTTTAGGAGTTGAAAGTGGCTTAGTATTTTTCTCATAACATGAATAAGGATTAAAATAGGTATAATTATAATTTGGATATGATGGATAGGTCCTTCCACTTTCATCATGTGGCATTAGTAGAGATAAAGAGGCTCTATCCTCTGTGAACAATCCTTAAGAGTCCAAGACACCTAAAACCCTCTTTAAACCCTTATAATGACCTGATGGGATAAATTGGTCTCCTAATTACCTAAACTAGGTTGGATGACCATTGAAATTATCTGAGAAACCTTCATATCTCTCTTGACCACGTTCTCAAGTCATTGGTGGGCATGTATAGGGTATAAAGTATATAGAAAAGGGCTAAAAATGAGTGTTGAAGGCTATTGGAAGAGTGGAAATCTATTTCAATCCCTTACATTGTAATTTAATCATTATTATAAGGTACTTGATGTGGATCAAATGTTCTCTTGAAGTTTCACACATGTGAGCATTAATTAGAGCCTAATATTCATTTCCTAGGCCTAGAGACCTAATTGAGGGGTAATGGAAAGAAATAGGTGGATTAAGTATACACACATTGAGTGTTTGACAATGAGACTTTGTATTGAGAATGAAAATACCGATGGGTACTAAAACCTATGCTTAGTTTGATAGGATCATCTTTAGAATGTTTTAGACAAGGACCTTTGTTTGTTTTGAAGGCTAGAGTGAAATGAAGACAAGTATGGGCTTTAAGGGTGAAATGAAGTATTCAAGAGTGTATGAGGAATACAAGAGAATTAAAACATGTTTTTGAATGAGAGAGAGGGCCTTCATGGATAAATATTTCACTCATGAAGATAGAATCAATATTTGAGGCATTTGAGGATGATAGGCATAGTGAGATTGATGGGTTTAAAGACACTTAAGAAGGTATGATCATCATTATGATATCATTATGGAGAATCCTTAGTTATATACAAAGTGTCAAAGAGGAGATCAAATGGTATTTCAAGGTGAGTTGATGACCAAGGAATGCCACTTGTCACTTTCTAATCCAAAAGGAGCACAATTTGAAGAAGAATACAAGATGTGTCAATCAAATTAAAAAAACCCTACGCCATTTGGGACAAGAAGCTTCATAAATAAAAACAACACATTTCATTAAATACCTTATGAGACTATTTTACAACCTCCTTTATTGTAACTCTTTTCATGAATTCTTGAGACTTATCATTGCTCTCTTTTATGCCACTTCTCTCTCTCTCCTCTCATTATATATATATATATATATATATATATATATATATATAACCTCGTTTCAATTTGTATAGATTCTTTGGTTGAGTATGGTAAAGACCTTATCAATTAAACACTTTTACTATGCCTTTAAAAGATGAAGAAATCTAATTATTACCCTCTCACATGCTTACAATTAGTGTACTTGTGTGATTATTTGTTAATGTTAGTAGCAGTGTCTATAGTGTCTCTCATTTATCGTTTCATACCTATTTGAAAATGGATTATATTTTTAAAGGTCACATGGTGAGTTTTATGTAGTTTTATATGGTTTTAAAGTGTATTTATATCATTAGTGCCTTGTTAAGACCTCTTAACTAACCCTCTCATTTAATGCATGATAGTCAAATGGAGGGTGTTGATTTGGTGTATAACCTCCCTAGTTAGGTTTATTTTATGTTATATCTCCCCCTTTCACTTTTAAAGTTATTAGTGTAGTGTTTATGAGCTTAAATGATAAATAAAGGGGAGCTATACCTATAGAGGTTTAGTCTACTTAGAGGTCACCCATAACCTAATGTTAATCCCATTGTATATCTCAAGTGAGAGGGCTTGAAACACCCTCTCAAAAGTATAAATTTGAGATATAATAGTTATGGCATGCCTGATAGGATCAGATTATCATCCATTAAATGAATATTTGGTGTTTTCCTCTAATAAATTATCTTTTAGAGGTAACAACTCAAATACCAATGACAATTCTAAGTGAATATTAGCTGATATAAGCAATCCAAATGCCTCAAAAACAAAAAATTGGCATGTATCATTACTCATATGATAAAAATTCTTATTGTGTACCTTCATATCATTCTTTTAAAGTTAATGTTGTTCATGGCTTCTCCTTAAATATCCCTCAAACAACTACCCACTAGGTTTACCAACATCCCACTTATCCTTCTAATCAAATGTTTAAAAGTTATGTTGCTCCTTCATCACTTTGATCTAGCCTTAAATAAACCATACTATACATTGTAAATATTATGAAAAATATTGATAGAGAAGTAGAGTATAGTGTAGGTTCTCTTTTCTATCCCATTCATGAGGTTAGAGAGATCTTACAAGGATTTTAGAGAATTTGGGTAGGTGTTGAGAAGGAAGATCAACCAACCAATGAAAATATAGAGGTTAAAGAGATGATACACTTATTATACGATAGGATAATGAGATGGGAGTAGGTGAAAATTTAATTTAGTCAGTCCTATATTCCTTATCCTATCCCAAGTCAATATTCCTTTCCTCTAAATCTCCTCTAAGATACAATACAACATTAAAAGAAGCTTAATGAATCTCTGAATGAGTCTACTAGCCCCAATATTCCAGGTTGAAAGAATTTTATTCACCAAGTAAAACCTATTTCTATTCCATCTCCATTCACCTTTCCTCAAGATATTAATACCATTCCATCTGGGTTGTCTTCCTTGACCATGACTCCTGATTATACCATCACAATCCTTAAGAATGAATCTTATCCTATGCCCATCTGAATATAAGTGAGATAAGAGGTTTTCTAATTCACACCACAATGATTTATAAGTGTGAAGGTGTTTATTCACATGCAAGCTCAATATAATGATGTAGGAAGAATGTTTGAGGTCAAGCTAAGAGATTCTAAAAAACCCTCAAGTCCTTCATCTAACATTCAAGTTGCAACTATCTAAGAAGCATCCAATCATCCTAGTTATTTTAAAATACTAAGTTGGAAGGACACCCTAGTAGGTTCCAAGTAATCTAAGTATTTTGTCTTCCCACACTTTCTTTTTGTGAAGGAGAATCAAGTGAATTGAGGGAAAAAGATGGACACTAAATTGAGAGGGAGAACTTATCATGAAATAATGATGAGGTGTCTATCTTTGAGAGGTAAGATGTTGTAGTTGTTGTTGAATCTCAAGAAATTTTTGAAGAGAGTGATTATAGTAAACATGAGTAAAAGATCATCATTAACACCCCACTTAGTGGAGAAGAAAACAAACTAACTTTCAAGGACAATCAAAAGTCTCTAATTTTTAGCCAACATTTGGATAGCATTATGGATGTCACAAATGATCATGTGGATCATCTTGGTCAATATGGATTTGAGTTTGATGAGGAAGAAAATAAATCTTATTTTATATAACAAGAAAAACATGAAGTTCTATATCTTAAGTGGGAAGAAGATCTTACATTCTTCATGGAGGAGGAGGAAGACTATTTTGTTCTTGATGAAGTAAAGGACTATCATGCATTATTTGAACAAATTGTAAATGAACATGAGGTAATAATTATTCAAGAAACATTGGCTTTTATACTTGTTGAACCTCATAAACAAAATAATGATTGGAAAGAGGTTTTAGTGTCTTATAGTGATTTGTTGATGTAAATTGAGGAAGATGGCCTATAACAACCTTTTCATGATTCTACTCAATCATGTGAAACATTTAACCAACTTGGTTTCCCTCAAGAGAATGGAAATTGTGAAGTTGATCTTGGTATTATTTCAAGTGATGAATAAAAATATGCATTTTAGGAAGAACTAGACATTTTTTACTCTAGTTTAGATGGTAAACCTATATCCCATGAGGATAATGATAATGATATTGCCTTGGATAATAAACATGATCAATAGATGCATGAGGAATATCTTGAAAAGAATATCTGGGTTAGTGATATTGTTTAGTCTCATGAGCACGTTTAAGAAGGACTTGAAGAGATTTAGAAATACTACTTGGATATGTTCAAAGAGTTTGGTAAGATAGAAGCTCAAGAAAATCAAGAGGGAGTTATTTATTAGGAGTACAAAGTTCCTAGCAATCCAACAAATTATACTATTCATCACCAAGAGGTTAAAGTTAATGATGTAACAATTTATGATGATTATAACACTTCCCAATATGAACAAGAGATTGAATTTGAAAAGCCAATAGAAGCTAATGTTATTTTTTATACCATTTAAAATCAAGGAGTGATCAACTTGAATCTCTCTTACATTTCCCAAAAAAGACAACATTATGAAGTGGAAATTGAATATCATGATGAGTTTGTCTTTATTGGAGACATGTTTGTTACTACTACTCCATTTGAGGTCAAACCAAAGAAGGTTTTGGTGAAGAAAGAAGTTTTTCAATTAATGAAAAAGTATGTGTTGGGGTTTCTTTGATAATTCTAGATTCAACATTGAAGTCTTCCCCAATGAGTTAGTACATTGGACCTTTCACGAAAGATTTAGGTCTTACGCGCTCACTCAAAGTTTACAGTGAAAGACCAGTTCCCAGAAGTTTTATTCCATAGTGTTAATAACTTTTTCATATCCTTCTATTTATGTAAATTAAATAGGGGTTATATAAATGTGAAGATAGACTACCTTGATACTTTGAGTTCTAGGTTTGATTGATATCACTATGTACAATATTATTTTCTTATATTAGCATCAGTTACTTAGAAAAGAAAAGAAAGATAGGGAAGAACTCATATTTAAGTCTAATCACTCAACTCACACACCATCATTCATCATAAAACATAAGAAGTTGATAAAACTTGTTATCTCATATATTAGGCTTAATCATCAAAAAGGTAAACGTTTGTCATAAATTCATCCCAAAATCCATCCCCATAATACTTTATAATAAGGTTATTTATACTTGTTTTTCCTAACCAAGTGTTCACAATTATTAATGGCATGAATAATTGGCCAATGAACTCTTAATAGACTAAGATTCATAGTGCTAAAAAATTAGTTGTTCTTAAAGAATCAGGACTCTACACCCTTATACCCTCACTATATGTTATATATTTACTTCCATATGTTCCTCTCCTTGTGTGCTAGTGTAAAACTTCCTATTAGAAGGGTTGGTGTGACCCATATGAACTACTATTTTAATTTCTCTTGCTTTCCACATGTTAGACTAATCTTCTACTTATGTTTTGAGTCCTATGTCCTTAATTTCCTCATGAATCATTCCATTTTGACTAGGTCCTCTTGTGTTGGTTCCTCTATTCTATGGTCCTCTTACAACCTATAGGTTTCATGCCATGGTGTGTCTATACTTATCAACTACATTCCATGTTCCTTTCATGTCATGGTCCTTTAGCATCATGCTAATTCCACACCAAATTTTTACAACACTTAGTGAAAATTTTGGGGCCAACAACACCCCACACTACAATCTTAGTCCATCCTAGACTAAGTCACACTAGCATCCTCTATCAAAAATTTGATCCCTAACTACTTGATCTCCTTCTTTAGATTTTTAAAATGTTACAATGCTTTGAGAACTTTTGAAGTTATTTATTATAAGTCCCCCTTTAATTTATTTATCTCCTCAAGTTCGATAGATGTCTCATCGACCTTTTTAACTAGTTCATGCAGGGATGCGATGGCATCCTTTTAGATGTCTTCAATTATGGAGACCCCCTTGTCAACCTATCTTCAAAGGGATAAAAAATTTGCATTCAACTATTGATGATGTTTATTGATTATTTGCTCCATCATTTCTACATCCTTGAATGAGTTGGCATGCTTGGTATGGTATCTTATTAAGAGTGAAACATCAGCCAATTGTTTCCTTTGATCTTCTTCAACTTAGAACCAAGCCTCCAAGACTTTATTTAGGCATGCTAGTTATGTAAATATTCCATCCAAAATGGGGATAACCTCCCCAACCCTCTTTATAACATGCTTGCATATTTTTATGTCCATGGTAAATTGTTTAGCTAACTCTAATCCCTCATCTTTTGGTGTGGGTTACTCTTTTCATCACTTGAGTATAAGATCTACCAAGGTCTCTAGCTTTTCTATGGCATTCCCATCAAGATATACAACATCTGCTAGCACTATTTCTACATTCAAAATTGTTTTATAGAGGTTCAATATCATTATTTTTGCTTTTATGGCCTCTTGGATTTGCTTCTTCAACATGGCCACTTCTTTGACAAGCACTTGTTTTTATACTACTTATTTATTATACATGCTCACAATCTTGGCATATTTCCTCTCAGCAGTACATGCCTTAGAATCTAATAAAATATTCTCGCATGTGATCTACATGCCTAGCTTCAAATAGGCAACACTTGGTAGAAGAGGAGAAATATTTTATGGATCTACCCATAGTTATTTTGGTAGCAAGGGAGCATCTGGACCCAACTACCCAAAGAAAGGCTATCTTGGGGGATTTCAAACTCATGCTCCTTGGTGTACATATCTAATAGGAAGGACACTTAATTTATTGTTTTTAAGGTTGCCTCATTAATAATGAAGTGTGGCCAAAGATAGATCCTCTTATCTTGGATGTCAAACTAATATTGCTCATGTGCATTATCAATTGCTTTATCACCATGCTCTTCTATGGTCTCAGCGATTCCCTTCCCTTTAATAGGGTCATGATCAAGTCCAACCTTCTTATGGATCCTAGTGGCCATCTCGCTTAGTTATTCTTCACCATCCCCCTCCTTATGATACAGTGGTTAAACATCAAGAAATTAATCATTAGAGGCATCTTTATCATCATGTTGTTGAGGGAGTTTTCTCAAAATTAGAACCTGAGATATGAACATGTACCTCAAGAATTTCCTATTAGGGTGCTTGTCTTGGGGACTATTATTGGTCAACTCTTGAAGTATAATTAATTAGGGGAGATGGTGGTGGAGTTAATTTAGGGGGGAGAAGGTAGAGGTGGATATGGTGGAGGTGGAGGTGGAGAAGGTGGAAGAGAAAAATGAAGATTAAACTAAGATATGAAGGGAATTGTGATGAAGAGTGCACAGTATATGGAGAAGTGTGGGGAGGGGATGGAGATGGATGAGGTGTAGAAGGTGAAGGGTGAGGTAGAGGTGGAAAAAATATATGGGATGACACATGTATAGATGGTGGATGGGTAATTCATGGTGATTTTAAGTATTCTACAACTTTTTTGGTGCTTGATGCCCACTTGTGTTGGCACCCACATCCAACTACTTTTTCTTCTTCACATGTGACACTAACGAAATTTTTTCCTTGGGATCCCCACCTTATAGATCATTCCATGGGCATATCATGTAAAACAAGTTGTCAATTTATTCCCCCACCATCATCTATGTGACCTTGATGTCAGTCAAGTCCATCTCCCTCTTCTCCATATAAGCCTTTTTTTTATAGACAAAGATTTTATGGAGAATGAATCTCTAATTCTATTCTCTTAGCATATAAGATGATAGGTTGTGCATCATAAATCTGAAACATAGAGTCTATGAATTACCATACTGAGAAGGCATATGGTAACTTGAGCCATGCAGAGAGTTCTCTGCATGGGTTCATTTGGATATGCATGAGGGAGAAGTGATACTTCATGGTAAACTATGTTTTATCTATAGCTAAATGGGGTAAGTCCTTAGGGATGCACCACTCATCCCCAAACACTACCTTTATTCTATCGAACCAAAACCTCATCTTAACTTTTTATGAGGGCGTGATGTGATCGGGGCTTGTGAATGCCTTGTAGATTTCAATGGGGGACTTATGTGTGGGAGGATATACCCAATTCAATGCTCCTAAGAGTAAATCTAGCACACCAATTTCATTAAAAACTAATAAGAGGAGGATTACTCCCCATGGGAACCTATACTTAGGCCTCTGATAGGTCCTCTCCATGTCTTTAATAATCTTGTGGTCAAAATACATAGCCTAATTTTACTTAAGTACCTATGTGACCTGATGGGAAATATACAGGTATACCATATCAAACTCTTTCCAATGATTGGTACCTATGATATTCACCATGATGATCTATGTTGTAGCTCAAAGGGTAGGATCCTACAAGTTTTTAATGTGCATGCTATGGCCCTATTTCTGGTACATAAGTGTTGTGGTTATCTTTTGGACCTTCTCAATGTCTCTTAAGTCATCAATTACACTCAAACCTAAGCATTGCAGTCCCATGACCTTGTTGATCCTCTTGGGCATGATCTTTATCCTACACCCAAAAAAGTAAATATAGTCCTCATGGATGTGTGAAAGAAGGAATTGAACCACCTCCATGGGTTTACCAAATTATGTTAAATTGAAGAGTTGAAACAACCCTATAGCATATAGCTAATTAAAGATAATGAGATCATACACCACTTCGTTCCCATTGTTCTTGGTCTCAATGATAGTCACTTTGGAGCTCAACCTCATTCCTAGGTTGGTGATGATTGTAGTTGAATATGGTACAAATGGAAATCTTGGAGACCCATTTCTCCATGCATAACACTAATTTTGGATATTGTATATATTTAATCAATAGAGATGGAGGTGGGGATGCTTGAGCTTTCTAAATTAAGGATGATTGAGCCTACTTTGCTTCATGCACCATACTTTCCTCTTCTTCTTGTTCTTCCATGCACTAAACTTGTTTTTTGAGTGTCTCTTCCCTAATTGGAACCCAATCTCCTCTGCTCACCTCCTACTCTTCTAGTATTGTTGGCAAGGGTTCTATTCTTTTGGCCTTTTTCTTAAGCTACATCACCCTTTAAGGATCCTTAAGGTTAACATGTAGTCATCCAAAATTCTCAAATGAATACATGGTTGTAGATGACTGCTTTGGAATTTTGAGCTTAAGCACCCTTTAATGGTAGATCTATAACCTAAAACATTCAATACTAATGCTTTACTAATGATCTAGACTCATAATATATCTTCTCAACTTTGTAATGCCCTATGTAGGTTGTTATGGAGATGAATTCACTTTGCTTTGCTCTAGGTTTGATTAACTCGGCTCTGGTAGTCACTTGATCTTTGGCTCTGTTAATCTCAAGGTAAAGTGTAGAATGGTTTAAGTTGCCTATTTATAGGATCTAATAGGGGTTTGCCATCATTAATACTTTCTCATCAGCCATAAATTCATGTCATTAATGCAGATCCTTAATGGCCTCTACATTTGAATCCTTCTTTTTTGTAATTAACTATTTTAATGTTATTATCCCATCATGTCATTGGCATGTTTCTTAACATAATTATTCTTTCCACATTGATGGCACATCCTATCTCATGCCTTTGTTCCAAATGGATGATAGATATGTCCACTTTTTATGAGGTGGGAGATATCTATCTCTTTTAAATTTATAACTCATTATAGGAACCTCACCCCTTTGTGTCTTAAGTGACTCACATGCCTTTAGTACCTTGTACACCCTTGATATCTTGCATGCCCATGTAACTCATGTGGATAAGTAATTTGCATGATTTTCACATTTTTCTTACTAATCATGATTTCTTACCCCATACTAAAATGAGTCATCATCCTCCATGAAGAGAACAAGAATTTTTGAAATAAAATTATAAAAAGGAAAGTTATGTGCAATAAAGGCAGTGATTTTATTGAAATCAATAAATCCTAAACTAATAGCATAAATCTATTGATTACAATACTTCAGCTATTTTAAAGTGAAATGCGACTGGAGATGGCTTCCATTATAGTGTGTAGGAAGGAACTGGCCATCCATCCTTTGTAATTGACATGAGATAATAGGTCTAATGCTATGAATTATAAAAGGGCCATCCCAGTGTATACACATATTTCCAAGGTGGTGCATGAACTTAGAGTCATATAACAAGACTTTCATTCCTAGAGAAAATGTTTTTTTATTTATATGGTGATCATGACATGCCTTTTGCTTATACTTTTCTACATCATGGCTCTAATGAGTAAGAAAATGACCTTCATCCTATTGCAATAAAGTGTCTAGGTGTACTTTAAAGGATGAATCTTCATCTAGTTATCCTACTTGTGTGATATGTAGAGATGGTACCAAGAACTCTATTGATAAGACTACCTCCTTGCCATACACCAAGTTAAATGACATACTTTTGTTTAAGAATTTTTACATTATTCGGTAAGCCCATATTACTATAAACACCCTCTCATCCCAATCAATTTGACCAATGTTATAAATTTTTGTTAGTGTAGTACCTAGGATCTTATTGAGAGCCTCAATAGTTCCATTGGCTTGCAGATGGTATGGTTTTGTGTTTTGATGCATGATCATGAACACAACCAGCAAGATGTGAGTTGTTGCATTTAAAAAGTTGGTTTTGTGATCACTAGTAAAACTCAGGTGACATCCAAACCAAGTTATGATATTCTCCCAGATGAACCATGCAGTAGTAGCAGTAGTACAATCCTTTGTTAGTATAGCTTCAACCCAGCACATAAGGTAGTTGGTTATTGCAATGATGTATCAAGAGCTTATTTATCATCTTGCTAGAGTGATGGGGCTAACAAAATCAATATACCACTTTTTAAAGGGTTATTGAGAAGGAATGGGTCATAGAGGCATAACATCTCTTCAGTTAGGTTTTCCTATGCACTAACATATGTCATATTACCTAGCATATGATTTAGCATCTTGGAAAAGAGTTGGCCACTATAATCCATCTAGTAGAACCTTTCACAAGTTAGCCTCTCCAACATAGTGTCCACCTACAATACCCTCTTAAAGTTCATGTAGTACTTCAAGGTTCTCATGTTGTATTACACAACATCAAAGAACTTTGTCATGGACCATTTTATAAATATTTCCTACTATAAGCTGAAAGGATGTAGCATGAACCATGAATTGCCTTTTGACCTGTGAGGTGAGACCATCAGGTGTAGATCTAGTGGTAAAAAATGTTGCAATATCTTCTAGCTCTTCAAGTACCCATGTAAAATGAAAGATATGTACATCAAGAAGACCATCTTTTATTATGTTCAGTGGTTTTCTATTCTTGATTCATGATAGATGGTCAAGTCCATAATTGAACTTCTCAAGTTTCACCATAATAAAAAATTAGAACTCTTAAAAAAACATATTCTAGCAACAAATCTATCCATGTAATATGGATTTATTGACAAGGTATTTCAAAACCTCATGATATATATAGAAAATAAAAATAGTGGATAATACTATCTGAACTTATATAAAGTTTAGACCATCGACAATGCTTTGCATTCCATAGTGGTATAGTTTTTTCAGCTAGTATGAGCTTCCTACTAGAAAAGTAGATTGGGTGATCTAGGTGACCCTCACGTAGTTGTGCAAGGATTTCACCAAAAACCATGCCAAATACATCAACATGGACATGAAATGGTTTTTTCAATTGAATAACTAGAGGATAGGAGTAATGACTAGCTTTTACTTTAATTTTTTAAATGAATCTTTACAAGAGAAAGTCCATATGAAATATTCATTCTACTTTAAAATTTCCTCTAGGGGCACAACAATTTTTGCATATTCATGGATGAGATTTCTATAATAACTAGTATGGCCTAGAAAAGTGTAGACCTCACACTGAGCCTTGGGTGTTGGGAGGTTAATAATAATAGATACCTTCATCAGGTCTACCAAAAGTCCTTCCTTACAAATAATATGTCCTATGAGCACACCAGAAGGTGTCATAAGTAGGCACTTTTTTAAGTTTAATGAGATTTTTAAGACCAAAAAATACCCAAGCATAAGTCTAAGGTTAGAACAATGGTACTTGACCAAATCATAAACTATCTAATTGTCTAAATAGACTTGATGGAATTTGTGAATGAATTCTTTAAAGGCTTTAATTGCTATTCATGAAAACACTATTGGGGTATTTTCAACCTGAATAACATAATAGTATATAAAAATGATACCCATTTGGTGGATAATGTTGTCTTGGGTTAGTATTATTTAGCTATTTAGAACTAATGGTACCTCGAGAAGCCATCTATGAAGGTATATACCTCACATACAACAACACCTTCAAAGATCTCTTCCGTGAATGGTGTTGGAAAGGGATCAGTTACACAAGATGCATTAAGCACTAGGTAGTCCATGCAAGTATATATGTGTCTGTATTTCTTGATACTAATCACCATGATATTGACCCAATTAGATTCATTAATGAGGGTGATTAATCTAGTGTGTATCATACTATCAATTTATTATTTGACACATGCTCAAATATTAGGATTCATCTTATATGGGTATTTTCTAACTGGTTGAGCACTGTCAACTAGCTTGATATGCATATTCTTGAAGGATGTGTGGACTCCCTTAATTTAACTATAGTTTCTTGGGAAGACATACTAATATTCTTTTAGAAATTCAAAAAAAATTGAAATCTCAATGTCAGTCCAATAATGTCCTTTTATAGCCATCTTTGGTTCTTGTTTTGAGCTAATGTTGCACTAAACAATCTGAATAGGCCCATGGTAGGGGTTATCCATATTGACACCTATGTCTTGAATACTTATTATGCCAATATACATAGGAACATCTAAATGGTTAAACATTGGGCCAAGTGTAGTGGATCCTTCACCTTCTTCCACTTGTAACATGAGATTTTGTTTCCCTAGAAGAATTTATTCATGTTAGTTTTGATCGAGGATTGGTGTGGGTGCAGGAATTAGGTATGTCAATGGTTTTTGGAATAAGTGTAAGGGATCCTTAGGGTCTTTATGGATAATACTCAATCATTATTACATGAGACATGGGTCACCTACTACCACTTCACACATGGCTTGGAGGGTGAGGCACAAATCCATCATTAGTGAAGAATAGGATAGTGCTAAGTTCATGTTCTCCTTTAGTAGATGAAAAAACATGGTGCCCATGTGTCACTCTTTATGAATGTACCATATTCATGCCCAAGTTTATAAAGTTCCATAGAATGCTTGTACTCAAATATTCTAGTAAATAGGACTCATCATCCTACCACATTGTTTCACAACCTTTGATGTGGAGCTCGAGTGCTTATACTCCATTGTAAATGACTACTCCCTTTACTTTGTTATCATGATGGAACTAGTTTTGTAAGGCCGATTTTACTTGATCTCACTGGAGGAGTCATTCATAATGGTTTCACCACCATCATGAAACTATACCATAAAAATATGAACCAAAGATCAATGACAACCTTCATTAGTGTGGTAAAACTCTTCAAGGTGCTGAATGAAGTCTCATACTTCAACCTTCTCATGGAACCTTCGAGCCTCATTTAATATTTTGAGTGGTGTCTCTATGGTAGGTCCCCTCATGACTTGGCTAGTGATAAGGTGAATGAAACTATGCATTTATTAAATTGGTATGGCACATTCTCTTGGTTTTTAATGTTATTACATATTCTATCAGTGAGGTTGTAGTCACCATGAGACCAACAATTACATGCATTGCTTGTTGTGTCAAAAAGGGAATAAGTATCCAACCATTAGGGAATACCGTTTAGAGTGGGATCTCTTTGCTCATCACTCTTTTTAGTCATGTTATAGATATGGTTTATACCTTCATCAAAATTGATAGGCCCTATGTAAGTGGGCCCTTGTGCTTGATATAATGGTATTACAACACACTTGTCAGTGTTTTCAAAACTAATGTAGCACTTATTAAAGCTCAATTTTGCATTATTATCATAACACCAAGGTCTTTCCAATAGACTTGGGTAATTATCAGCTTCAGCTATTTCTATAACCTTAAAATCCACTTTGAATGGTACTCTAAGTATGTCAACCATTGCATTCTTGAGGACCTTGATAGGTAATGTGTAAGTCTTATTTTCTGTAAATAATACATGAGGTGAAGGTTGTAGTATTAGACTAGCCATCTTACACCAATCATCCTTAGTGAGGACATTGAATTATGTCTTGGTGTCTACTATTATGTCCCATATTATCCATCCATCGATGGCAACATTGACTAATATTTCTTTATCTTCTAGGGTAGTAGAGGAACTAGGAGTGTCTTATCACCAAGCATGATTTAAATGATAATATTCACTCTACCTATTGACTTAAGGGTGAACCTCATTTGGTACTTGGGCTTGATTTTTAATTCAAATTCTTAGCTCTATAACAATTTCCTCATCTATCTTGTTCTTGCATAACTCCTGAAAGTCATCATGCACCACATGTTGAGGTTTAACTTCCCTTTGCATAATAGCACACTATGTTATGTCTTTGTCTTCTAGGAACTGAATCTCTCCCTAAAGTTCTTGTACTATTTCCATCATATCTTGAAGGACATCTTTTTGTTACTAAACATCATGATACTTTCTTGTTCTTGGTTCTTTCCATTGCACTTTCTTGATGGGATTACATGTCGACTAGGTATGTCCCCCTGTGAGTGGTAATATTTACCTATTAAACTATAAGGATGGTTGGGCATGTGTGCCAATGTGGTTTATCAATTAAAATCATCTCAACACCTTTTTAACTTTTCTCCTTGGTGATAACCATGTATAAATCAGGATACTCTTCCAGATAGTGGTCATTTTTATAAAAAACACATGTTAGGGAGTCTGGGCAATCCCTTTGATAGTGGTCCAAAGATCCAAAATTATAATAGGTCCTAGGTGGGAAATGACAATCTCTTTATCCTTGTCCTCTTCATCATCCATGGTAGACACCATAATATTGATTATTTGCTACTGAATTTTGGCACATATTGCACACTTGAGCTTTATGGATGTGACTAATCAAATGGTAGTCATTAGTATCATGAGTATATCCATCATAGATCTTACAATATTCAAACACTTTAGTGTGCATAGTTCATTATATAATAGGAAAAGAGTGTATATCATTTTCTTCATGATAGATTTCACATGTTTGTAAAGTAATGCGTAGATGTTCTTGCATAAATAATTAATCTATGTATGCACTTCAGATTTACAGTTTATGAAACAAACACCACTACATATTTCATGTGCATTATTGGTTGTTAACTTCTTAAGCTACAATTCCATTGAGGATATTTGGGCATCTATAAATTGATTGATGACACTATCAATGCTTCTAACTACCCAAGTGTGGAGAGAAACTTCTAAAGCCTCTTGCGAACTATTGAAGGTTCATTGTGACAAGGTTCAATAGAAAGGTAGTAACAATCCTCCCACAAACCATTTTGCATACTAAGAAACATTAATCTCAAATGATAATTTAGACAAAAAGGTCTTAAAATTTGTGTCATACTCACATACACACTCTCACTAAGTCCTTGCTTTATGTCCTTCAACATTGCTATGCTTTGTTGCTCAAATTCAAGAATGTCAAATTCTTAAAGGAAGGCTATCTTAAGTTGATCATATTTAACCACCACTTGTTAAAGGTCCAACTTTGATTACCATTTGTGTGTATGATCAAAAATTTAGTTTCAAAGTGCATGGCCTTACACTTAGAGAAGGTAATTCCTTGTGCCCTCTAAATTAGTTCACATTTGTGAACATGCTCAACTACATTCTCCATACCTCAATATTTTGGTAAGTACAATGTCTTTTCATAATACACCATAGCTAGTTGAGGTTGTTGAATGCACAATTATTGGGAACTTCCATCCTCAGTCCCTTGAATAATTTTTATACTTCCTAATCCACCTCCTAGTCCACCTCCAATACCTCCAATAATAGTGCTTGTGATATTAGGCATAGTAGTTGGTTGATTACTTAAATTTGGGCTTGTGTTCTATCCTTGTAGGCCTAGTCCACTAGGCATCCCAAGTTGTGCCATGGAATTCCATTAAAGAGAGAAATAAAGTATTAAGTCTAAATGAGTTTCAAAAGGATTAGCTTCACTATCCCTTACTAGTTTAGTCTCTAATTCAAAACTATTTGTATCTTAATTATATATGTGTACTTCATCTGACTCAAAAGTATGAACATGATCTATGGTGGGGGAGCATAGTTGGTTTAGACTCAGTTCCTCAGCTATTTCCATCTAGCTTGTTTCTCTTTTGTAGGATATAAGTGGCATAGAATGTAGCTTAAAATTTATGGGGTCCTCATGTGATTCTACTTCCCTATGGCTCCTAAAAACACTTCTTGAGTTCTCTCACTCTCTTCACACCATACTTACTCCTATAATCATTTGTTGAGCTTCATCATACTTCAATTTTTGTAATGCATACTGGGTAGTTATCATTTTGAACCCATAATATTATACCAACTCTTATTCTCCCCTTTCAAATGTGTATTTCATGCACAAATGGATTTAGTTCTCCATTGGTATAATTTCAAGTCCAAGATCAATAAATATCTTCTTCATTTCAAAATTAAAAATCCTAATATAATGACCACATGGTTCTTGAAGTAACTATAACTTTTATTCTTCAAGACATGAATAAGTAGTTAAACATACTCCAAAATGTATCTATTTAAAACTTCTTTCCACCAAAAGTTGACTACTCACATCCATGAAGATCTATGTTTTGATAAATCTCTTTTTCCATTCTAGCATCCAAGACTGTCTCCTTCCAAGATTCTTTGGTCATCCTTGAGTATATGCTAACAACCAAGTATGTAAATGAACTTGGACATCTAAAAACAAGGTTTTGTATAATACACTATAGAGGTTTTTCTTTACCCACTGTTGTGTGGAGATTCCTAGCTCAAGGTAACAAACTTCAAAGCTATCTTCAACACTGGTAATCCATTCTTCTATATTATCAAGAGTAATATGCTCAAATATTTTCCATAACTATGCTTTAATTTCTTTGGGTCCTGGAAATGAAACTAAAATGTATTTCTTTGATAATTCCAACTTTGATGCTAAAGTCTATCCCAACAAACTAGTGCATTGGCCCTTTCATGAAAGATTTGTCTTACATGCTCACCTGAAGCACATAGTGAAAGACTAGTTCTTATGGGTTTTGTTACACAATGTTAATAAATTTTTCATATCCTTCTCTTTATGAAAATTAAATAAGGATTATATAAATATAAAGATAGACTAATCCTTTTAGTTCTAGGTTTGATTAATATCACTATGCAGAATATTGTCATCTTATATTAGCATCAGTTACTTAGAAAAGAAAATAAAGATAGGGAAGATCTCATATTTAAGTCTAATCACTTAACTCACACACCATCATTCATCATTAAACACAAGAAGTTTATAAAACTTGATATCTCATATATTAAGCTTAATCATCACAAAGGTAAAAGTTCGTCACAAATTTATCCCAAAATCCATCCCTATAGTACTTTACAACATTTGTATTTATAACTTTTTTCCCTGACCAAGTGTTTACAATCATTAATGGCATGAATATTTGGCTAATGAACTTTTAATAGACTAAGATTCATGGTGCTCAATAATTAGTTGTTCATAAAGACCTGGGCCTCTGTGCCCCCTATATCCTCACTTTATGTTATATCTTTGTTTCCATGTGTTCCTTTCCTTTCATGATAATGAAAAAATTCCCATTAATAGGGTTGGGGTGAACCATATGAATTGTTGTTTTAACTACTCCCACTTCCCATGCATTCCCCTAGTCTTTTGATTACATTTTGAGTCCTATATTCTTTGTTTCCTCATGACCCATTTCCCTCTAACTGGGTCCTCTCATGTTGTTTGCTCCATGTCATTGTACTCTTTCACCCCATAGGTTCCATACCATGGTGTTTCTATGCCTATCATCTACATTCCATGGTCCTTTCGTGTCATGGTCCTTCATCACCATGCCATTTCTATGCCAAAATTTTGGGGCCAACAATATGATCATCAACCAACACATATTCCTTGCACATCACATGAAGGTGACTTAATAAGTTTTTATGTTGATAAAGGAGGTTCATTTTTGAAAGGTTAATTGTACATATTAGTATTTATCTTGTCTTTCCTATAAGTGTTTTATATACAATGTGTTTTGTCTTATTTCTTGTTGTGTGTTGATTTGGTGTGTTTATTTATTAATTTAGTGTCTTGGAGATAGTCATTTGTCTCAACTATTTCAAGGCATTTGCATTTAAGTTTCAATGTCAATTCAAATTTATGTTTGAGCGACAAGTGACACCTTTCCCAATAGATGGACTAGGAAACCAATCTAAGGTTCATATCAAGCATGCCATCATAGGAGGTTGCCAAAGATGTTAGCCAATTTTGGCTACCTAGGTGAGTCTTATAAAAAAAATATATCATTTATCTCATTTTATCTTCATTGATATTAATTTAAGGTTTTCAAATATCCCTTTAAGATGGTTCCACTTTGTGTTTATCATTGTTTAAGGTTCTTTTGGAGAGGTTAAGGTGAAGTGTTTATTAGATTGTTTAATCATTATAGTGTCTCTTCCTTGCACAAATACTTGAGGTTAATAGAAAAGAGGATTTTTTTTGAGTTTTAAACATATTTAAGAGGGTCCTTTGATGTATTATATGTTTAATCTTATATCCAAGGACAATAAGTCATTTTAAAACTCTTTTATATGCCACTAACATGTGTAAATTTGTCAAAAAGAACTTTAACAACCCAAAAGGTGAAAACCACATTCAGATGTCCTTGAAATTATTTTTGAGAAGTGTTATAATGTGATGTTGGTAGATAATTCATGATAAGTCAGTTTCAAATGAGGAAGAGTAGTTACAAGAAGATTTCAACACCTAAAAGATGATCAACATTCACTTGTATGGATCAATAAAGATTATTTTTAGGTGAAAATGGTTTATGATATTTATCTTCAACTTCCCTAGGTCAAATCTAGGTTTAGAATGCAAGTACAGGTCTAAAGAAGGCAAAAAATACTTCATTTCTTCTATCATCTCCTTCGCAAGCTTGTGAAGACTAGTTTTACATATGTAGTTCATACAGAGGAGAGAGATTTTGGACTTGAGGTTTTTAACATAATAGGGGACCTTAAATAAATTCAAATTCATGGACATATTTATCATGTTTTTAGCCTCTCTATTATGAACAATTTCTAAGAGCACAAGCAATCAGAATTGCCCTCTCCATCTACGCAAGGTCAATTTTTGGATAGATTCAGTAAATATTTGGGCTTGATCGATAAAAAATGGTAATTTTATAGATTTCCTATGATTATAAATAGTACTTCCACATTAATTTACATCACTAATTGGCATGTGTGAAGAGGAGAGAGAGAGAGAAAGGGAGAGCAAAACCTTCCCTAAGAATAAGTTATAGGCCTAAATGATAAGTCATAAGTAATGTTTGATCTATTATAAGTGTTTTATCACCCCATGTGATCTTCAAGTAGCTCTATTCAATTCCTCATTATTTATAATATCCTCCTCAAGTTATATCTTATTTGGTAGCCATCTTATTAGGTGGTCTCTGAAACCATTCATGCTCACATACCTCTCTTGAGGAGGAACAACCATGTAAGCAAGTTTACATGGATATTGGATACACAATATAATGCCATATTATTAATATAAGCTAAAAACTCTTGTAACATGGATGTTCAAGTCTTTAACCCACTCTACTCTCAAATGGACTATACAAATTCAAAAGGACTATGTGAACCTATAAATTTGACTATGGGGTTTTCATGTGGAGAGCCAAAGTGATTATAGCCCAATGAGTTGATGGAGGAAACATAAAAATAATTTTCACCTTAATCCATATTTAAATCATTGGCTAGGTTAGATCAAGGAGGTCAACACATTAAGAAAAAGGTTGATACTAGAGGATGACACTTGTAGGCCTATCAACAGACAAAATTGGAAAAGGAAAACTAGTGGTGCTAAAAGAGGTGCCAAGAAGGCATGAAAGAGGACATAAAAAAATGATTAAGCTCTATAATAGTTTTAAATATTTATAATATTTCAATAAACCATCTTGTGAATACCTATATTTGAAAAGATAGCTAAGAAAACCTAATGTATACCTATAGGTCTGTCCTAGGCCTGATTGAAGAGAGACTAATAGACTAATGATAGATGGTTTCCAATGGAAAAAAAGATATGATGAGTAAGGTAAAATGAACTTAATCAAACCATAAAGAGGTAATTATATCTATATAGGCTTATTTTAGTGAATCTTGTTGTCAAGATACTTCAAAATAACCACATTCAGATAAGAAGGGTCAAATTTTCCTGGTTAATCACAAACCAACCATTTGGACAATTCATGTAGAAAAGCTTATTAAGAGATTAATATCTATTGTAAACTATTTGGATACATCATTGGAGATTATTTTGACCTAAAAATTTCATGCAAATTCAAATAAATACTTTGATCTCCCTCTTGCACGCAAGTCACAATTCATGCCATCACCTATAGGCCTGAGTGTGAAAAGATGAAGAAACTTACGATTCTGAAGATATTTGAAGAGTTGGAAAGTCTCAAAAGGTGAGTGAGACATGTTAAAATGAGTTTATTAATTTTTATCTTAGTAAAATGGAGAAAATATGTTAAATGAATACTATTAATGTCACTTTAAGGAGGTTGACCACAAAGCCTCATAAATAACCAAGTCAAATTCTAATGGGTTAGATAGTTTATCTTATTCAAGAGACCACTTGTAGAGCTTGGGATATGTGATATAGACCTCAATAATGTGATCATAATATAAAACAAATACAAAAATGCTTATTTTTTTAATCTAAAAATCTCATTAGTTTTGTATGATTTTAAAGTGGATTTTAGTGATTAGTGCCTTGTGTAGACATCTTGACCAACCCTCTCATTCAATGTATTGTCTATAACCTCCATGTTGAAAAATTCATGATTAAAGGTATTTTTTTAATAGTGTGATCATATTGAGGCTTGATCCATGTTCTTAGTGCATGATATTCAAGTGGAGGGTGTTGAATTGGTGTATCACTACTTGGCACGTGTCAAGAGGAAAGAGAGAACAAAACCTTAATTGGGAATAATTTATAGGCCTAAATGATAAGTCACAAGAAAGGTTTGATTATTTAAAAATATTTTATCACCCCATATGATCTTCAAGTATCTTCATTCAATTCCTCATTATTTCTAATATCCTTCTCAGGTTACATCTTATTTGGTAGACATAACTTTAGGTGGTCTCTAAAACCATTCATGCTCACATGCCTCCAATGAGGAGGGAAAATCATGTTAGCAAGTGTACATGGATATTGGATGAAAAATATAATGATATATTATTATTATAAACTATAAACACTTTTAACCCAGATGCTCAAGTCTTTCACCCACTTTGCTCTTAGACGGACTATGCAAATTCAAAAGGACTATGTGAACCTATAAATAAGACTCTAGATTTTTCAAGTGGAGATCCAAAGTGATTATATCCCAATGAATTAATAAAGAAAACCTAAAAATAATGTTCATCTTAATCCATATTTACATCATTAGCTAGGTGAACTCAAGGAGGTCAAATCATTAAGAAAAAGGTTTTGAGCCACGAGGAGGACACTTGTAGGTCTTTCAAAAGATAGAATTGGAAAAGGCAAACTAGTGGTGATAAAAGAGGTTCCAAGAACGTGTGTAATATGACATAATAATATGAATAAGATCTATAACAACTATTTGATTTAATAGTTTTGGGAATATTGGTGTATTATTCCTAATTTAGTTAAAGGTTTAGAATAGGAAATAAGTAAATAAATATGCAATAATTAAGCTACTGATTTGTATAATTTGAATATTTATAAAAATAGTAATAAGGGAGAGAAAATATGACTTAGTTTGAAATTGACTAAGATGGTTGTTTCAAGGTGTGAAATTCATTGTGTAAGACTAGGACACTATCATAAATCAAGATCTAGACTTCATTTTATGATTAGATAGGAGCATCAAAATAGGACACCTTAGGGTCTGGTCTTATAGTCCTCTTTTGCCACTATTTTTTAGGAGATCTGAGCTTTTTTATTTTGTTTGATGTGTCTGTGTGAGTCTTCCTATGAAATTTTGACTATTGGATGTTCACAGAACTCCTTATAGAGATGATTTAGTCTTCAAACCCTAAACTCCCATATGTTTTGACAAAATTTGGGAAATAAAGGGGGTTAGTGAGTGTAATATGCATTGAATATGTATCCACACCCCTTATTTTGGCATGTTTCCTACATACCAATACTTTGAAAAGGGATCAAGCCATATGTAGTTCTCCTACTTGATGTGCTTTATGCAATTGTGTGTATGAAGATGTAAATACAAAAACTAGATGTGATTGAGGTGGCTAGGGACTAGTGCAAGGATTTGGATAAGCTTTTAATAGTATCAGTTGGTTGTATGTAGAGAATAGGTAAGATATCCTTAGTATTCTTACTTGTATTATTATTTTCTTTATGATAATTTCCAACCCCTTCTAAATGATCTTTGAATGGGATTTTATAGGAATCTATTGGTCATGGGTTTAATGTGCTTGCATTAGGCCAACAAGAAGAGGGATAAGAACTGGAATGAACTTACTATTGGAGGAAAAAATGCATTTGGATAGGATCATCAAAAGTAGACACTAGAGGGCTCAATGCTATAGTCCAAGTTGGGCACTATTGTCCTAAGGTTATGGGACCTAGGGGGATATATTTTTCATGGAAAGAGTAGTCTAGCTGAGCTGGGATTAGGTCTAGAAGGCTACAGATGACTGAGAATCATTGAAAATATGCCTATGAGTGTCATGAAAGTAAGAAATAGGGACCTATGAATTGGGTGTCATTAGCCACATGTAGGTTACCAATTTTCACATTTTATATGACTTTAATTATGACCCCTTTATTCAAGTGATGTAGCAAAGTGAAATACTAGGATGAAGGAAAAATAGAAATCATACCTGAACTTACCTATAAGGGTGAAGCCCATAAAGCTATGTGATGTTGGGTGTGTGTAGATAACATATTGTGAAGTGTAAATATGCAAGAGAAAACAAATAATAGATTATTTCTTACTAGATATGTTATATCCAAAATAAGAACATATAAAGCTAGGTAAGAGAGAGAGAGGAAGAGAAAGGAATGAATACACCTCAACAGGTATTCAAACTAATATAAAACCTATTGAGATGTTGAACAATGTTTAGTAATATTGAGTTATGCTAGATGATGTTGTATAAGAGTAATATCATGAACAAAACTAAGCACTCAATTCCTCGAAAGTGGCTCAAGAATGTAAAGGCTAGCCCTTTGGCTCCATCATCACCCACTAAGTAAAGCTAGTTGGTCATTCATGTGATAATCAATGTTTAGACCATGTATCTAATCCATCTAATTAGGTGGCTCAAGAATATAAAGGTTGGCCCTTTGGCTCCATCATTGCCCAATAAGTGAAGTTGGGTGTGCATGCATTTGTTAATCAATGTTTGGATTGTGTGTCCAATCCCTCTGAGTAGGTGGCTCAAGAATAAAAAGGCTAGCCTTTTGGCTCTATTATTTCCCACTAATTTAAGCTAGGTGGTCATGCATGTGTTGATCGATGTTTGGACTATGTGTGGCTCAAAAATACAAAGGCTATCCCTTTAGCTCCATCATTGCCTCATAAAATGAAGCTATGAACAAATATTAGTATGAAATGTGTGTCTTATCATATATATCCTAAATGCCATGAATTTAATATGATTTAAAAATGTTGGCATGAATATTTGAATGTATCTTGAAAACTAGGCCACTCTTGGCCACTTCAAAATATGGAGATTAGGCTCGTATGAAAACAACTTAAAAGATAGTAGACTAGGTTTATATTAAAGCCACTCTAAAATGTGGAAGTTAGGCTTATATTAAATCCACTCTATAATGATTCCAACCATGTGTAGATCGAATAAGGCATGCAACCACTAAGAATGCCTTGGTAATATACTAAATTTAGAAATAAAATAAAACAAATGTGTAATGCACATTACCCCCAATCACTAGTGTTTAGAACATGGATTCTAATCTGGAAGTTATACCAACTACCATATTTGAAACTAGAAGTGACATCCATCATGCCATGCATGATGCCCCCTATATCTGGATTCTCTAAGTAAAAAGTGTACTTGAAAACTATTATATCTAAAATAGTCTAAATGTGCAAAACTGTAGCTGAACCTACCTTTCTACTTGAGTCTAGAAAATCTTGTTTTTATACTATTTATATAGGAATATAAAATGTAGACACAAGAGGGTCTAGCACTATATTCCAATATTGGTGCTACTATCCTAGGCTAAATATGGTAACTATTCTAACATTTTCACTATCTATCTAGTCTATTCTATCTAGTTTGATGTCTAGTTGTTGTTCTAGGTGTTATGAAAACTATTTTTTATCGTTAAGAGATTTGATCTTTCTGACAAAACCCCTATTTGTTTCCCCATATTTTGAGGGTAGGAATGAAGACCCTTTAATGACTACCCTCAGAATAAAGAGCCTTGTGTCTTATGATGTAAAGATACATGATATAGTAATGATAATTGACAAAATATCTCAAGATATAACATGGTTTATAATGAAAGATGTTTAGATCAATAGGGGTATGCCTAGATAGATATAATAATGTAATAGTATGTTAAATATATTGAATTAAAAATAAAATTTTGGTTAGTTGTTAGTTGTCATAGAGGGATGGAGCATGATGTCCATCATAGCATCCAAAATAGTAAGATAATGCATGATGTGGATCATGACATTACAAAAAATTTAAAATCAATCAAGTAACAAGCACACAAGAAAAGAATCAAGAAGCATACAAGAGTGTCTAAGGGGAAAGAAAACAATGGAAATGGGCACATGTCACTCAAACTAAAAAACAAACATATAAGTCATGCTCAAATTGCACATACACATACAATTAAAATAATTAATGTTGGCATAGGGGCCCTAGGAACATAGAAAAGTACAAGTATTGACATTGTGATATGTCCTAAGTCACACACAAGAATATAATTAAAGGACATTGGCAAATGTCCTAAAGCAAATATAGGAAACAAAGCAAGAATTGAGAAATGCAATCACATCTAGCCATGTAAAGTAAGAAAGGAACACATGTAATATATTAGAAATACAATCACATCTAACTAATCAAATCAAGAAGTGAAAGTGTGCAAGACATGGAGTACAAGACTAGGTATATGCTAATAAATACACAAGTCCTATATACTAGTGAAATGTCAATAGAGTAATCTATGTAAGCTAGTAAATAATGTACATCAAAATGATAAATTAGAGTGTGTGTTATAGGAATGACATAACTGGATGGTGTAGTCATGTAGAAGATGCCCCCATTGAGTAGATATGTCGACGTGCATCTCAAATGTATAATTAGTATTCCCCCTCAACAGGTAGAGTAAATCAATCAAGGATCTGGATGTCACTACACACATTCAAAGAAGATCAAGTGAAGTATGGTAATGAAGATAAATCGACAAACAATAGCATAGAATAGAAAATGTAAGTCTAGCATTGTAGTAGAAATGTAAATCATGGATAATGCACACAATTGAAAGATTTTTTTTTTAAGTATTTGATTTTTTTTAAAATTTTATATTATTTTTGGTATTTTTAGAATGTTTGAATGTTTTTGGATATTTGATATATAAGATATGTACAATAACACATAAAATGATTATGTACAAGTAATTTAAAAATAAGCTATATACAAGCATATAAATAAAGCAATATATACATAATGAAATAAAAGACTAGGCTATAGGAGGTGAAGGGTCCAAGGATGGAGCCCACCAGTGATGAAGATGGAGTAATGGATCATGACCATCATCAAATGCCTTAAGATCACCATCGTAATTATCATCTTATACTATAAACGCTATATACATTATGTCATTCTACTAAAGTCAAACCAAAGGTGGCTCTAGTGGTGAACATGTTGATTCTCTTATATGATGTTTAGCTTTGGTAATAGATGGATTTAGTGGAAGTGGTGAAGTTGGTACTAGTGGTGATGTAATACAAATAATACCCTAAACCTATAGTTTATCAAATCTCTATTGTAAATTTGTACATGAGTTTGTATCATGGTCTATAATCCTATGAAAAAGGAAAAAATGGGTGACCATCTTGTTATGATAATTTGCTAATAAATCTGTGTCATATTATAGGTAGTGTGATTATTCCATGATCAAGTGACATATTTAGCATAATTTGTGGTTGATATTGTATACTACCTACCTAAATCTGAATGATTGTATCAATATTCATAAAGGTAACCATGTGAATTGCATGTCCTAAGTGATCTATCTATGGCCATGAATGTGGAGTGTATCTTAAGAGTGTAGTATGAGATGATAAGAGTGATGTAATATATATAATGAGAGATCTAGAGTCATCTTAGTACTCTCTTGGGCCAACTAATGTACAACTCAATCCACAAAAATAGTCATCTATGAGTGTGGGTGTCGTATCATCATTTGAAGTAGCTTGGGAATCTGTATCAACATCATGTACATATGTTAACTTAGAATTTACCACAAGGGGTAGATATGATATGGGAGTATCATCAAATATATTATTAAAAGATAATAATGATGTAAGATTATATGTAACTGATAAAGTAATTTTATATGTAGAATCAACTAGTACTACTGGAACTATTGTCTGTGAATGTATAATTATAAAAAGTGGAGGAACTATGATCGATAGAGTAGATGGAATGGTTGAAACTGATATGACTAGAAAAATATTTGGAGTAAAGGATACAGCTATAAGTGGAGGAGTGTGAGATGTGATAGTCTCTTCAACATCATATATATGTATCTGATCAAGTGAAATGCAATAAGGTGGGGACTGAACTGTGATATGAGGTGTCCCATCTAGCAAAATAGTTGAAGATGACTCTATAATTTGATAATATTTGAATGGATTGTTATTTATTGGGCATGTGTATAGGTATCCTTCATGGAGAAACTTAACGTATCAATCAAGAGTAGAAGAAACTACCCCTATGGCATGTATCCAAGGTCATCCAAGTAAAAGATTATAATGAAGAGGACCTGACATGACCTGAAACTATGTAAAAAGGGTTTTTGGCCCTACCATGATATCCAAAGTGATCGTGCCCAATGTCTATCATGGTATATCATCAAATACTCTAATATTCATGTATTATTTTTGTATGGATTCCATATCTATGCCCATGGTTTATAAGAATGTAATATTGCATATATTGAGTCTAGAACCACTATCAACTAGAACTCTCTTAGCTACGCTAGTTTTGACTTGAACTTATATGAATAATGGTAATTTTTGATCAATAATTATCTGAGATGGCATGTCCTCATGATCAAAAGATATAGAATCCTCTATAGTTTTTATCGTGTTGACCACTAATGCAAAATAACAAGGTTCTAAATCAATAGGCATATAAGTCTAAGTAAGTGCATGATAAATGATGTCCTTGAACACATTGGATTTCTAAAGTAGTTCTAACATGGAAATTTTAGTTGGTGTGCTCTTCAACTAATCAACAATATCATATGCCCTATGTAGATCTAATTGTGCAAGTGGGTTGGGCTTGGGATGGGAAGGAATAGGAAGGTTGTGGGGTTCTTGACTAAGTAGAGGAGGCATGGTAGTACGTCAAGTAAAAACCCTAAACACATTATCTACTATCTATATAGGACTATTAGTAGTTATGGGAGGAGAGTGAAGACAATTGATAGGTTGAGGTGGTGGAGGGACAAAAGGTGTTAACTAGGTTCTTTGATGATGGGTAGTGACCTAGGGAAGAGTAAAATAGACCATGCAACATAACTCAACATGAGATAAAAGTTCCAAGGGAGGTGAGGCAAGAGGTATCTTAACATGTTTAACCATAACTCTCTTAATATCATCCCATATTATGAAAATTAAGCATGAAATGCAAAGATTGAATATTTTTAGTAACATATGGTAAATTTCATCATTCATGTACATGATAGTACCAAGTATGGTCTCCTTATTATTTTCTAAAAATGCAAGAAATATCTGAAAATAACTGAGTTCCATTTTTGAAATCTAATTTTAGATGTAAGGTGATACCTCATTAAGCAAAATAGGATCTAGTACATGAAACTCGGGTTTTGAATGATATTATTTTTAAAATTACTAAGGAAATCTAAAATTTGATGTAAATTTTTTATTTAAATATGAAAGTAAAAATCAGATAAATATTAGAATATTCTTGATTTGAAAGGACATATTGTATGCACCTAGGGTTTGGAGGAAAAATAAATTTTTGAAATGACTATAGAATTTTAAAATTTAATGCTAATTTATAGTTTAAATATGCTAGTAAAAATCAAAAAATTATAGGAACAAGACTAGGAAAATACCAAGACCTAGTATGGGCAACTAAGGTTTGAAATAAAATTATTTTTAAATTGGTACAAACTTTCAAAATGCTAATTTTTTATTTTATTATGTAAGTAAAAAATCAAAAAATATAATAAAAATTAGTAGGAAATTTAACATTTCTATGAGTTTTATGCACAAATGAAGTAACTCAGGTTCACCAAATGATTTAATAGTTTTAGGAATATTGGTGTATTATTCCTAATTTAGTTAAAGGTTTAGAATAGGAAATCAATAATAAATATTCAAAAATTAAGCTACTAATTTGTATAATTTGACTATAATTTGAATATTTTTAAAAATATTAATAAGGGAGAGAAAATAAGACTTAGCTATAAACTGACTGAGATAGTTGTTACAAGGTCTAAAATTCATTGTGCAGGACTGGGACACTATCATAAATCAAGATTTGGACTTCATTTTATGATTAGATAGGAGCACTGAAATAAGAAACCCTAGGTTATGATGCTATAGTCCTCTTTTAGTGCTGTTGTAAAAGAGATGTGAGCTTTCTATGTTTTGTTATTTGTGTCTGTGTGAGCCTGATTATGAAATTTTGACTATTGGATGTCTGTGAAACTCCTTGTAGAGATGATTTATTATTCAAACCCTATAATTCATTATGATTTGACAAACTTTTGGAAAGAGGGGGGTTAATTTGTGTAAGATGCATTAAACATGTATCCACACCCCTTGTGTGGGCACACTGCCTATATACTAATACTTCGAAGAGGGATCAATCCATATGTAGTTTTCCCACATGATGTGTTTTATGAAATTATGTGTATGAATATGTAAATCTAAAATTATATGTGCTTGAGGTGGATATGGATTGGTGCAAAGATTTGGATAAGCTTGTAATAAAATTAGTTGGCTCTATGCAAATAATAAGGAAGATTGTCTTAGTATTATTGCTTGTATTCTTACTTTATGGTAATTTTGAACTCCTTATAAATGAAATTTGAATGATATTTTATAGGAATCTATTAGTCATGGGTTGAATGTTCTCACATTAGGATGACAAGAATAGAGATAAGAACTGGAAGAAATCGATAGTTAGAAGAAAAATTGCACTTGGATAAGAGCATTGAAAGTGAACACTACAGGGCCTGATGCTATAGTGCAAGTTGGGCACTATTTTCCTAAGGGCATGAGACTTTAGGGATAGATTTATCATGGAAAGGTAAGTCTAGTGGAGCTAGGACTAGGTTTATAAGGATATAGATGATTGGGAATTAGTGAAAAGATTCTTATGAGGGCCATGAAACCAAGCAAGAGGGACCTATGGATTAGGTGTCATTAGCCACACTCAACTTACCAATTTTCACATTTTATATGACTACACTATAAATAATCCATTATGTCAATAAACCAACTTGTGAATCCCTACATTCAAAATAAAAGCTAAGAAAACCTGATGTATACCTATAGGTTTATCTTAGGCTTGATTGAAGAGAGACTAATAGAGTAATGATAGAGGGTTTTCAAAGGGAAAAAAGATGATGAATAAGGTACTATGACATTAATCAAACCATAAAGGAGGTAAGTTGGTCTATAGAATACTATTTTAATGAATATTGTAGTCAAGATACTTCAAAGTAACCACATATAAGAAAGAAGGGTCAAATTTGCCTAGTTAATCATAAACCCTCCATATGGACAATTCATGTAGAAAATATTATTAAGAGGTTAATATCTATTATAAACTATTTGTATTCATCATTGGAGATGTCTCAAACTTCAAAAGGTCATGCAAAGTCAAATAAATACTTTGATCCTCCTCTTGCACCCAAGTCACAACTCATGCCATCACCTATAAGCCTGACTGTGAAAAGATGAAGAAACTTACAATTTTGAAGATATTTAAAGAGTTGGAAAGTCTTGAAAGGTGAGTGAGACATGTGAAGATGGGTGTATGAAATATCATCTCACTACATTTTAGAAAATATGCTAAATTAAGATTGCTAAGGTCACTCTAAGGAGTTTGCCCATAAACCCTCATAAAGAATTAAGTCAAATTCTAATGGGTTAGAGAGTTTATCTTATTCAAGAGACCAATTTTAGTGGTTGGGATATGTGATATAGACCTCATTGAGGTGCTCACAATCCAAAAAAAATACCAAAATTCTTCTTATATTTATCTAAAATTCTCATTAGTTTTGTATGGTTTTAAAGTGAATTTTAATCATTAGTGCCTTGTTTAGACATCTTGACCAATCTTCTCATTCAATGTATTGTATATAACCACTATGTTGAAAAATTCATACTTGAATGTCTTTGTTGAATAGTGTGATTAGATTGAGGCCTGGTCCATGTTCTTGGTGCATGATGGTTAAGTGGAGAATGTAGATTTTGTGTATCACCTCCCTAGTTAGGTTTTTTTATGTTATCTATTTCCCTTTCCCTTTGCATGTTAGTGGTGTAGTTTTGTGATCTTAACTAACACATCAAGGGGATATGGCCCTCTAATCTAGAGGTTTATTCTACTTAAATGTCACCCATAACCTAAGACTAATCCAATTATATAGCTCAAGTGATAGGACTTGAAACACCTTCTCAAGGGTGAAAATTGGAGCTATAACATAACCTATCAAGAGGAAATTGATTGACATTTTAAGTATAGATTGTGATATCAACAATCATACTTCAGGTGACAACCCTTAATAAGATTATATGTTTGTTTATTTTGTTAGTGTAATATACTTACTAAATCTTCATGGTTTTACTTTTGTGTAGATTTAAACATAATAAGTTGTTGCAATAGGGAAAAAATCAATAAATAATAAATTTTTAAAATATTATGTGTATACATATTCCCTAATTGAATCTCATCTTTTGTCAGCAAAGTGTAATGTGGGATGGTGATTTGGGAAATAACATAGCAACATAAAAAGTAAGGTAACACAAAATACTATGATGATTATTAATAATTGAAATAATTGAAAGTAGCATATATGTGCCCTAAATTACCTTTATCATTATGTGGTTGCATGTTGTATTTATAGTCTTCATCATGGAGGTTGAATTAACTACATTGGACAAACCACATGGATACAAGGCTAGAGAGAAAATAAATCAATTGTAGAAGGGCCAGAGTAAATGGAAAACTCACAAAATAGATTTAAGCACTTAAAAAAATATTTATCAAAGATGTTAAGGGATAGGTTAGGACAAAATTACTAAGGACTAGAAATGAAAAAATGGGAAGAAAATTAGGTAACTGAAAGATCTATAAAATATATCAAAATTATAAAAACATAAAATCTAGATCAAACTTAAGTATTTATGAAACAAAATAATGTAATCAACATAAATGGAAGATAAGTAACAATATATACACTATCATTGATGGAAAACATGACATTATTAATCTAAACAATATCAATATAAGAGAAATAATAATCCATACTCATTCAAGGATGGAAATATATAAAATTAAAATGGAAGGAAATGAACAAAACAACACATAAAAAGGTGAATAGAAATCCCCCAGTTTCTAAACATAATTAATGGATATCCAAGGTAGACAAGGAGATAATCAAGAGATCATTTCATAAAAAGTCAAAGATACATATTATATTGTAATGTTGAGAAAATAAAATATTGTATTCTAAACATGTAAAAAAGACTTGGATAATATGAATTATAGAAGTGGGGAAAATAATTAAAATCAAACATGCCTACCAAGAGGAGAAATGAAATGGGTGGTGGGGGTGAGAGGATGCTAACAAGGTGAAAACATAATATTTATTAGTAATAAGACATTATAATCAATTATGAAAGACCAAGATATTTTTGAAATCAATGACCCTAGAGATTTCAACTTGAGAACACCAGTTTTAGAAAACTATTAAAGTATAAGTATCATCCCATGAAGGCTAGTATGCATGAAAGGTAGAACAATCCTATGTTCCCACAATGTGTTCCACATTCCTTAGGCCCCATTATAGATCCATAAATATATTGTGAAGATTAGGTACTTATGTGAAAAAGTAGGTGGCACTAGATAGTATATGATAATGGGACCTCCTACCCTAATCTACTACCATACCACACCCTAATGGACCTCATCTCTATCATGAGGCTAGCTATGGAGACTGAGCTTTGATTAGAATAATAGACTTGTCAAATATTGATGACGTATTTTTGTGTGATCTAACTTTTAATATTATATTTTCCTTTTTATCATTTCATTTTATTTTATGATATGGATTTTAAATCACTTGGATTTTTATATTCCTCCATATGGATTTAGAAAACCAAACATTCATATTAAATATGACTATCACAAGAGATATCACATTTGGTTGCAAGAGGAGAGAACCAAAGGATAATGGTCTCTAAGATTCATATATTTCACATTAAAATGGAGTGATATCTGGAAATCAAACTTGGTGTTCCTAAAGGGGATAGTGAAATATATGGGATGATAGAAATTATCATAGAACTATTGGATTTACTAAAGAAAAAAATGTGTAATGAAAATGGTAAAATTAAATTTAGGCATGAATCATAATTAGGATAAATTATTATATTTTTTAAAATTTTACCCATAAAAAATACTACACTTGACCATTGACTTATCTTTCACTAAAGACACCTAATTAAGGTTGGGAGTTAACTTAATCTAAAAAAGGGATAATATTTGTGAGGAGGGCCTTAACTAAGGTATTACCATGCAACACACAAACTAAAAAATCAAAAGGCATAAATAAATAAATAATTCAAAGGGTACATAAATATGAACCAAAGACTCGAAATGGTTTAATGGTCATTGAATAATAGTATGGGTGTTTGTGAGGAAAGTCCAAGTCCTATATGTGGTCTTAGAAAAAAAAGGCATAAACTAAAAACAAAATGATGTAAAATATTATAAAATAGCAAAGGACCAAATACAACAACCTAGGTTAATGTGTAAATGATCTAGAAATAACTAAATCTAGTGATTTTCTGCATAAAAGGAAGTCATAAGTAAAGACTTAGAATGAATGATAGCTCCAAAATATATATATAAAAAAATATAAGCAGGAAATCAAAATGCACCAGAAATGTAAATCACTGCATAAAAGTAAAGCTAAGAAATAAATATTAAACTAAGTAAATTATTTATTCAAAAACTAAGCATTGGTTGGTTCTTTGAAGATGTGTCCTTCATTGGTTTGTAATATTTAAGTAATAGGTCTAAAAATGTATTTGACTAGGTAAGGGACCCACCACTTTTAGGCATACTTTAATTCTTTGTTATGGGTATAATATTATTTAATCATTAAGTCATTAGAATTAAATTTATAAAATTCTACATTTTGGTTATGTTGTTTTACTATGCAAGTATTATATTGGTGATTATGTTGTAAGGCACTCAAACATCACTTATCTATAAAATATAAGCCATGAAGATGACATCCACAATTATATTCATCTAGAATGATTATTTGAATTAAAATGTGTAAATATGGTAATTCAAATTCAAATTTTAAATTAGCTTAAGAGTTATAAACTAAGGAAATGACCAACTTGGGATCTATGTAATTTTCCAATGAGATATAATTCCCACATATAAAATGACAAAGTATATTATAAGATTTTAATCTCAACTAGAGGAGAGTGTATAAGATCATCATTAGGTTATAGGAATTACACTTTTTTTAGGATGTAATGGCATATTTTTCAAGAGTAGGTCAAAATAATCCCATGTGTAGGCATTTGCATGCTATAACACATCCACTAGAATGACCACTTCAAATGAACCAATGGTATTTATCAAGGAAATTAGGAACATCATCTTAAGTAAAAAAAAAGTACAATACCTTTGACATTATAATAATAAACAATGTTATATCTAATTATGTATTTACAAGATTTCTTGTGAAGTCAAGCCTTTTCATGAGAATCATCCTTTGGAAGATGGGTATGATATCTAATAAATCAAATGATGTCTTTTTAAAATTAATTTTGTCAATTAGTGATAGTTGTAATGTGAAAAATAAGATAATCATCCTTGGATTTCAAGTTAGAAGGTTATTTTCTCATGTAGATGATAAATTGCGAATCATGAAATGTTTGATGAAGGTGAAAAATAGGGACTGATGAAGCAAGATAATTAGCTATAGAATTTTATTATCTTTAGATTGATTCAATAGTGAAATATGTAAATTATTTAGCAATATTGGAATAAATTTGATGATATGCAATGATATTTTCACGTTTGCATTGATAATCACCATTAACTTGATGGCATGTGAGTTGTGAATCCCCTATAATATTTAAGTATGAGATGTATAAGTCAATTGTTACTTACATACCCAAGATGAGATATTATAATTCAGAGCATCATTCGCATATACCTATATTTCATATATATATATATATATATATATATATATATATATGAATTCTGATACCTATAAAGACAAAATGATTGTGCATTCATTCTTCAAAATATCCACTAGGTATTCAACTTCTCTGCTAAACCTAATGTTTTCTCTTCAATATTTATCCTTGGGTTCATATTCTTGATTGTTTTTTTTCCTTTATAACCTCATCACACTACCCTTCTATTTACCCTCTTACTTCTGTCCTTCAATCTTTCACATTAGGCTCCAAGGCTTTTGTATACTAAATTTCCTCTTTTCTTGTACAGGGTCTTAGGTATACATCATTTATCATGGATATATTCTAAAAGTTTGAAAAAAATTATTTTCCATCCTAGTCATACTCTCTTATAGTCTCAAATCTTTACTCCAGTCCTCAAACTCTCAATCTTTAGGTAATTCTAGTTACCTTTTTTGTTATTTTTTAATTATATGGATGGTACAAATCATATATTGAGAAAACAACTCATATTTTTTCTACCATCTATCTTATCACACTTCTCTATGAAATTTCATTGCTGAAAGCCTCCTTTAGATGCCTTTTCCAACATTTGTTAAGTTGTGGAGCTAAAAGCTTCACTGTTATGCAAATGTGGAGGTTGCTAAGTTACAGAGTAACTGACATCAGTCAGGCCAACCGACGTCGGTCATCTTTAGCTACACAGTAACTAGCATCGATTAGGGGTCAGCTATCATCGATCAGACAAGAACTGACGTCGGTCACCTGTGTCTTTCCAGAACTAGTCTAATTTTAGATGGACAATTAGTTTGCATGTAAAGATTAGTTTTAGTCTTGAGTCTGCGTTTCTAATTATTATTTGTTTTGGGATCTATTTAAGAGACCCATGGGGCTGTATTGTAAAGAAGGACTAAGGAAGGATTAGATCCTTCACTTGAAGGCAAGAACAACAACTGGGTTGGTTGTCTCAAGGGGTGTAAGATCAATTGATCTGCAGGTAGCAAGATCAGGGAGATCTACATGGTAAGTAAGATCAGTTAGATCTGCAAGTGTGCAAGATCAAGGAGATCTACTTGGAGTACTTGGAGTACTTGGTAGACTGGTAGTAGGTAACAACAACCATTAGGTTGATTCTCACTAACTGGTGGAGGGAGCAACTCTATGTTTGAGTTGTGATTGTAATTGATTGAGAGAGAGAGAGAACTCTTGAGGGAGAATTATTGTACGCCTTAGAGGTATGGGAAGAGTGTGATTTCTTCATTGTATTTCCTTCTAGAAGAGTGTTAATATAGATTGTATTATTTCTCATATTCTGTGTTGTCTCTGAATTCTAGTTACATATTACTTCTAGTTAAATTCCATGTTTAGTTGCTTATACAAAGGTAATCAAGTGTACTCTTAAGGAGTAGGATCCTAACAGCTGGTATCAGAGCTATGTGTGTGTAGATCCTAACAACTGGTATCAGAGCTATAGGCTCATGAGAGCTTGGTTCACTAACACCTTGGTTTTAGAGTGTGTTAAGTGTTTGTTGATTACAGGTCACTCACAGGGGTTTCTGTTTGAGTGGGAGTAAAGCAATGGCAGAACAAAGTATGCTAAAAATGGAAAAATTCAATGGCAAGAATTATCAATTATGGAGGATGCAGATAGAAGATTATCTATATCAAAAAGATCTATACTTACCATTGGGTGGGGTTGCAAGCAAGCCCACATATATGCAAGATGAAGAATGGAAGGTTTTTGATAGAAAGGCTCTTGGAGCTATAAGGCTGACACTAGCAGCTTCTATGTTTTTCAACTTATCTCAGGCAAAGACAATGATAGAGTTAATGGAATCTTTTGTAAATTTATATGAAAAACCCTTAGCTTCGAATAAGGTATTTCTTATGAAGCAATTATTTAATTTGCAAATGCAGGAAGGTGGATCAGTATATAGTCATCTTAGTGATTTCCATGGTTTGGTAAACCAGTTAAATTTAGTCAAAATAATTTTTGATGATGAAACTAAGGCTCTCTTAATCTTATGCTCTTTACCTAAAAGTTGGGATAGCTTGGTAATGGCAGTAAGTAATATTGCATCTACTTCAAATATCTTGAAAGTCGATGATGTTGTTAGTGTAATCTTGAATGAAGAAATTCATAGGAAAAGCATAGGGGAATCATCAGGTAATGCTTTAAGTGCTAAAAGTAGGGGAAAGCAAAGAGAGAAGAGCAATCAAGGGAAATCAAGGTCAAAGATAGACAAGAGTTCCAAATCCAAAAATAGAGGTATAACCTGCTAGAATTGTGGAAAGAAAGGGCATGTAAAGAAAGATTTTTGGTTGGTAGAAGATCAGCATGAAGGAAATAAAGAAGCAAATGATGCAGGTATTGTTACACATGATGCTCTTATATGTTCTTTGGATAAATTAGAATCTTGGGTTTTAGATTCTGGTGCCTCTTTCCATGCAACCCCAAATAGAGAATTTTTCCATGATTATGTCCATGGAGGTTTTGGAAAAGTTTATTTAGGGGATGGTGAGCCTTGTCAAATTGTTGGCAAAGGAAAAGTGTAGCTGAAATTGTAGACTGACAACATATGGGTGTTGAAGGATGTCATGCATGTTTCAGTCCTGAAGCAAAATTTTATTTCTATAGGAAAGTTGGGTGATGAGAGTTGCACAGTAACTCTCATAGCAGAATCTTGGAAAGTTTCCAAGGGTGCACTTGTTTTAGCAAGAGGTAAGAAAGTAGGTACACTTTATATATCTACTTGTATTATTGATTCTCCTTTTGGTTTATCTACTTCAGATGTAGATGCAAAGTTGTGGCTATATAGGCTTGGTCACATGAGTGAGAAGGGAATGGAAGTTCTTAAGTCAAATGGTAAGAGTTCAGATTTGAAAAGCATAGATCGAGATTTCTGTAAGCATTGTATTTTTGGAAAATAGGTGAAAGTGAGGTTTCTCACAACTGGGTCAACAAAGAAGAAGCATAGGTTAGATTGTTCACACAAGTGTTTGGGGACTAGCTCAAGTAGCTTCTATTGGAGGATCATAGTATTATGTTTCTGATGCTACAAGAAAGGATTGGGTTTATTGCAAGAAGAGGAAATCTGATGTTTTTGACATATTTAATAATTGGAAAGCCTTGGTTTTCAAGGAGAAGATGATAGATAGTGATCAACTCAAGAGGCTAAATAATACTGAGTAGGGCAGTCTTGATTTGGACAAGGTTATGATCTAAAATGAGCTCATGGGTAAAAATCATCACTCACAAGAAAATACAGATACCAACGTTAGTTAGGTGAGAACAGACGTTGAATAGGCAGGAACCGACATTGGTCTGGTGGAGACCAAAGTTAGTGATGTCAGGTAGATAGACACTGACATCAATCAGGGAACTGATGTCAGTGATCAAGTGGGAACCAACGTTGGTCAGGTAAGAACCAATGTCGATTAGGTCGGTTAGGTGGAACTGACATTAGTTAGGTGCAGATTGAGAGTTGACCAAGATCGGTCACTGACAGAATGAAATTTGGGTGGACAACAAGCTGTCAAGGAGTCTCAAATGCCCATGAAGAGGACTAAAAGGGTAAGTAAGCCTCAAATTTGTTATTCCCCTTCTTTATACTACTTGTTGCTCACTGATGGTCGAGAACTAGGAATTTTTGAAGAGGCCATACAATTAGAATCCAAGAAACAGTGGGAGCATGGCATGAATGAGGAAATTGATTCCTTGGAAGAGAACTATACGTGGGATTTGGTAGAGTTGCCAGTCAGAACGAAAGCACTGAAAGATGAATGGATTTATAGGTTTAAAAAAGGAGAGAATGGATAGGTGAGATAGAAGGCCAAGTTATATGGTCTTGAGCAAGCTCCAGAACAGTGGTATTTGAGGTTTGACAGGTTTATGACAAATCATGGCTTTAGTCAATGTCAATGTGACCATTGTGTTTATTTTATGAGGTTGGATAATATTAGCTACATTATCCTGTTATTGTATGTATTGTATATGCTATGTAGGGTCAAGCACTCCTCTACATGGGTATGTAGATTCAGATATGGCAGGTGACTTGGATGATAGGAGAAGTACCATAGGATATGTGTTCACTATTGGTGGAATGGTGGTTAGCTAGATTTCAAAGTTGTAGAAGGTTGTTGCCCTATCTACTATAGAGGTAGAATACATTACAGTCATAGAGGCTAGCAAAGAAATGATATGGATGACATAGTTCATGGAAGAGTTGGAAAAGGAGCAAGAGAGTTGCAGATTGTATAGCTTAGGTACCACTTCATTAGATAGGTATTGGAGGATGGACAGTTGAAGCTGGAAAAGATCCATACGGATAAGAACCCTACATATATGTTAACAAAGTTGGTAACAAAGGAGAATTTGAATCTTCATTCAACTTTTGTTGGTCTGCAAGATTGAACTTGAAGAGGGAGAAATAAGCCAGAGAAACAAGATAGAGGATGTTGTTGTACAGGTATAGGTGCAGTTGTTTATCTCCAAGTGAGAGATTGTTAAGTTGTGGAGCTAAAAGCTTCACTATTATGCAAATGTGGAGGTTGTTGAGTTATAGAGTAACTGACATCAGTCAGGCCAACCGACATTGGTCATCTTCAGTTACATAATAACTAGCATCGATTAGGGGTCGGCCGGCATCAGTCAGATAGGAACTGATATCGGTCACCTGTGTGTTTCCAGAACTGGTCTAATTTTAGACAGATAGTTAGTTTGCATGTAAAGACTAATTTTAGTCTTGAGTATGCATTTCCAATTATTGTTTGTTTTTGGATCTATTTAAGAGACCCATGGGGCTGTATTGAAAAGAAGGACTAAGGAAGGATTAGATCCTTCACTTGAAGGCATGAATAATAATTGGGTTGGTTATCTCAAGGGGTGTAAGATTAGTTGATCTATAGGTAGCAAGATCAGGGAGATCTACATGGTAAGTAAGATCAGTTAGATCTACAAGTGTGCAAGATCAAGGAGATCTACTTGGAGTATTTGGAGTACTTGGTGGACTGGTAGTAGGCAATAACAACCATTGGGTTGATTGTCACTAACTGGTAGAGGGAACAACTCTGTGTTTGAGTTGTGATTGTAATTTATTGGGAGAGAGATAACTCTTGAGGGAGAATTATTGTACACCTAATAGGTGTGGGAAGAGTGTGATTTCTTCATTGTATTTCCTTCTGGAAGAGTGTTAATACAGATTGTATTGTTTCTCATATTTTGTGCTATCTCTAAATTCTAGTTACATATTACTTCTAGTTAAATTCCATGTTTAGTTGCTTATACAAAGGTAAACAAGTGTACTCTTAAGGATTAGGATCCTAACAACTGGTATCAGAGCTGTGTGTGTGTAGATCCTGACAACATTGGTATAGACCTAATTAGGTCACCTAGCTTCTTTGGAACCAATAGTCACTCAAGTGCATATGGATAGAGGCCTTAAAACACTAAGACCTAAAAAATATTATTAACAATGATAAAACCTATAAAATACAAAATTTGAGCCATTTTCATCAATTATCTTTCCCACAATAGCATTTTGAAGTTTACTTCCCTATTTTAGGGTTTCATGTGTCTATGTTAGCCCGAGAGGGCTCAAAAATCATTTAATAAATCTTGAAAGCATCTCAACATGTAAAAAGACCTTTATAAGGTATATTTACATGTTTTCCATCTTTCCTAATCATTAAATTCTCTTGATCAACCTCAAATCAGGCTCTAAACATTAATTTAGCAATGTTTTGTTCATACATACTTACTTGTAACAAGAAAACATAGGGTTTTCAATACCTCCATGCTTATTAGATGTTTTTTCATGGATTATCAAAGTGTTTTGAATCCTTCATACATATTTCTTAATTATATTTAATCTTTATCAAGACTTCATATCACTTCATTGTGCAAATGTTCACCTAGTTTCTTAATAATCTTATTACACAGAATACACACTCAGACTGCATGTGTCTTAACAAATTGGATTTAAACACATATGGTTCACCTAATATTTTATTCAGAGGTTATGCCAATGTTTTAATATATGATTTTGTCTTCCAATACCATATGTATGCTTCATTAAACTATATCCTCACTTGTAGCCTATTGTGGAGAATTTGCACACATTTATTGACTTCATTGCTAAATAGGGCACTCATAGTGACATTTAGATATAACACTAACATATAATATTATTTTTATTTTTATAAAACACTTTCATATATGATTTATTAAAAAATTTAAAATATTATATGGATCCTTTTTCACCTCTCCTTTGCATTAGGACTCTCTCTGATAGGGTTTTTGAATAAGATCCCTTAGAATTCTTATTGTAGTCCTGTAACATTAAATCATAATTATCTACAAGATAGAACACTCAAATATTTATAGAATCTTCACCGTTCCATTTAAATTATAATAATGTCAACATAAGCACTAGGATATGCATCTCAAATTTTTTACTGCTTAATGATTCCTTTTACTTAGCTTCTTAGCTTCAATGAACACAAATATAGATTACTTGAACACAATCAAAATCTTGACATAATATGATATATAATACTTCTTTATAAGGTCTAAAGGCCTTTAATGTATCAATATATAGTCACAAAGAGTCTAAATATGAAAATGTAAGATATTTCATTCAAACATCAATTATCTATTGACTTCCTTCATATGTATATACAACTTTGTCTCAGAAACAAATTACAAAGGTTTAATACATTCTATTCTCTTTCATTCTACCTTCCTATATACCTTTATCTATTCAAAAAATTCCTAACTAACTATTTAATTATTCTCTTATGAGACTTTAACTCTATCTCAAAACCAAAAACTATTACAAAACATAATAAATTGCCTATACACATGAGTAACCAACTTTTTGAACCACTAACTCTCATGTAACTATATGAGGCACATTCAAAACCTTATCACCTTACTCATGATATGTATGTATATTACCATCATAAACCCACCTACACTTATTTATAGATCCTAACACAACATTTGAAAACTTGACACACTCAAAAATTCTTTAAAACATGTTTAAATAATTAAAAAAAATTAAATGCCCAATTTGGTGGGAAATAGCCAAAGGGACACCTAGACACACTCTAAGACTAATTCAATTACTCTAATCCTTCTAAGTAATGTTATAAGACTCAAGACACCTAATCATGACTAATTGTACATCATTGCTTGATGCCCTTGTATCAGATTCATATGCAACCATGTTATTACTAACTTCAAATTTTAATCTAAAATTTAGAGGAATATTTTTACAATCAATGTCCAATAAGACACAACCTTCCCCATCTCCTTGAAATCTCCATCAAATTGAATGGTCCAATTGTCTTCATGAAATTTGGTTACACCCTAGGGTATTTTTTATGATGAATTTAGTTTTGAGTTTTGAGGTTGAAATTTTGTGATATTTGAATGTTTGTGCCTATAAATTAGGGCTGAAATTAGGAATATAATATTTAAGAATAATACCTTGATCATGACCTTCAGTACAAAACTTATTTATCAAAATGAGTGTCCTAATAGTGATTAGTAGTTGGTATAGTTGTAGTATAAAGTTAGTTATTGATCACTTAGCCTTTGACTGATTTTTGTGTAATAATTATTAGGTCAAATTCCATTAAGATTACCATTTATTTTACAATTATATTTCCATGTATGAAAACTTTGGATAAAAATTGATGGCGGGGGTTAAAATGGATAAAAACATAAGTTACATGATAAATCATATAGTATCAAAGATTTTTAGTGGTGAAATAAATGGAGAGACAATCACATTCTACTTTTGTCTAAAGGGCATACTAATATATTAAAGAATGAATAATGTAATATATGACATATTCTATGCCTGTTTCATAGTTTTAGTGAGTATTTACCCAAAATATATGGGGTTACATGAAGTGTATAATATGAGTGGAAGATCATTAGAATGTGGTCAAATAGTATAAGGATGAATTAATGATTCCATAATGTTCTCAAAATATGTTTGACATGCATTGGTCTATTTGAGAGAAATACCCTTATTAAGGAGTGAATTTAAAAAATAAATATCGTATGCCATTTTGGGGACAAATTGGTGGATTTACCTATACTTTCCAAGATATGTAGAAATGTCTAGAATAGAGAGAAATATGCATGTTGATAATATTTTTATTTTAGTGGGATCGACATAATTATCACCTAAGGAAATAATAAATCCTAAGAGTTTATTGGAAGTGACATCGAAAACACATTTTTAAGGATTGACTCCAACTTTATATTTGATTATTCAATCAAATATAATTTAAATATGATGAAATAATTTTCAAGATGATTGGATTTGATAAGAAGATCATCCATATAAGTTTCAACTATTTTATGGATGAGATTGTGAAAAATAAGGGTCATTGCACATTAGTATATAGCACCAAAATTTTAAATATTGAAAGACATTTTAATGTAGCAATAGGTTCCCCATTCAGTGATGAAAATAGTTTTATGGTGATCTTCAAGAGTGATGTTAATCTTATAATATGTTGAAAAACTATCCATGGGATATAAAATCTCATTACTAGGATTAAAATAAATAATGACATCAATTTATGGTAAAAGAAAGTTGTCTTTAGGAGATGTTAAGTTGAGTTTTTGAAATTTGATACAAATTCAAATTACCATGATGTATTTATTATCAATAGAAATAATGTTGGATACCTATTCTGAGTAGTTGACAAGTTTCATGAATTTATCATTTATAATATTGATGATTTCTTTATGATAGGGTAAAAATCTTAGGCAAAACTTTTGGCATACCCTTCAAGGTACACACTCAGAGAGATTGAAACTTGATAGTTTTTTTCTAGATATAAAGTTATAGTAAATTATAAACTATAAAAAAATATAATTTATATACATAGGGCATATCTTCATTTTCATCATTATTAGCTTTGACATCCTCATTACAGGATCTGACTTTTAAACTATTTATGCCTCCTCATTTTTAATGCATTTATGACATCTATAGTCACTCCAAATATTTTTATTTATTTGGATTTAGATAATTTGTCTACTCCCCTTTATATAAGGAAAACAAGTTAAACCACATCCTTTGTCTCCACTAGACTCACTTTTCCACTAGGATTCAATCAAGTGTATATCAGACAATTCATATCATTTGAAGCTAGCTCAAATTGTTAAACTATAGAGATTATGTTTTCAACAATGGCATAAAAAACTTAAGCCACACTAATAAAATTAAATTAGGTCCAATGGTTCCCATTAGTGTTTCAATGACTATTCCATTCTATAGTGTCACTATTGTGATTCCACCTCCACTTATTTACAAGACTTCTACCATATAACTAATTGGTAAATCTTATCCAAAAGTTATGATGATAAAATCACAACCACTGGATCCCATTACCACATTTCATATCTCTACAATGACCTCTTCTAATTTTTTGTTTGGTAATTACTTATACTATTTTTTATCCTATTTTGATTCCCATAGAGCTCAATGCTATAAGTCCTATTATTTATATCTCATCACTGATGGAGGTCCTATGCATACTCCAACATCTATCATCCTCATACCCACACCTATTCAACAAAAAATGGAATCTCTTTTCATCACTCTACCTTCATCTCTTATTTTTTCACCCATTGTTTCCTCTTCACCTACCACCACTTCATTTATATTGGTTACTAGTTCTATTATGATCATTCCTATCCCATCCACATCACATGCCTTATTTTCATCTTTCATGGAATCACTAGGATAGAAAAAAACCAATAAGGTAATTCTAAATACTAATTGATTGATAAAACATAGCTTATAAAATATCTAATATCTGATCTAACCATTTAGAATGAATGTAAGATCCAATTGAATTTTGATAAGGCTAATATGGCCATTTTGAAATTGCAAAGATTAACTAATAGGAATTTCACTCATGATAGATCTTTTATTTTATGTCAAATATAAGATAATTTATTCTCCTTGTAAAAAAAATATGAAAAGAATGAGAAAATTTGTAGATAAAGCTTTGGTATACTCATTTAGCGAGGAAAAATCTCTCAAATTAATTATGAAATCAATTGATGATATTATGGAGAAGATAGTCAAAGAGATGAAGAATAAAGTTATAAAACTAAATTTAAAAGAAAAGGTCACAGTTCCCCAATGTTTAGTATATAAGGTATAAAAAAATTAAATTTACCCTTCACCTCACTAATATATATACAAGAAACCAAGATTAAATATGATGTATTGTCTCATAACGTTAGGACCTACTTGATCAAGATCACTAGAATGGAAACTAAGGTAGATGTGATTGTTCATGTGTTAAATAAAGGTATGCTATTTAATATCAAATTAATTAATATGTATAATACAATCATGTTTCAAATTTTCATTTTTAATATTAGGACTTCATTGGATGAATCTTCATTAAAATTTAGTTGTGCAATTTCACACATAATTTTTTCCAGAGAAGATATTTTTGAGATGTTCATAAAGGATAGTATGCTAAAAATATATCACAATTGATTAAAAAAGTAATAATTATCACTAATTTACATATTAATTAATAATTTTATGCTTTCATTTAATAAAAAATGTGGCTCATGAAAATAGAGGAATTATTCAACATCTCATTGAATTTATCACTCGTTCCATGAAAAAGATAGAAAAGAATAATATCTTTAAATTTTATCTTGAAAACCAATTGCACCATCATGATTTACTATTTATTATAGATTAAATATTATTAATGAGTCCAATTATATAAATAACTACAATTGATAAGGATTTCCAACTATGCATGTAAGTCTACATAAATAAATAAATTTCCACTTGGAGAATAATTTAGAAAATGATAAGTCCCCATGGAATTTTAAGAGTGAAAGTTTATTTTTTAAGATCATCATTTTAGGAGATATGATATGTTTAGAGATTATGTTTTGTTGTTTATCTTTAGTCTTGGTTTATAAATAGAATTTTAATTTCATGCAAAATAACTTTCTAGATGTGGGGGTTCACATATTTTGCTATAAAATAACTAATTTTGTCTTTTATTCAATAGGAATACATTTAGAGATTTGGAAAAAATAAGAAATATTTGTAGATTTTCTATGGGTTTTCTCATGTTAATTTATCAAACTTAAATTAACATTGTGGGTGTTCTATTTTATAAAAAAAATATTGCATGAGATTTATCTTCTTTTATTGTGAATTGGTTAAATTTACTTATTATCTAATTTAACTATTTCTTTAGTTAGATTATGTTTATGTATTAATTACTAAAAATAAATGTGATTTGTTGAAACTAATGTCACTATTGTATCTAAAAAATTCATGCTATGGAAATTTATTCAAATTTCATTAATATTTATGCTCTCTATATTCTTTTTTTCTAAAGTTTGAGTGTATGATATACTTGATAAAAATCAAATAACTCATACTTAATCTAATAAATTATTTTTTTAAAATTAAATATCTCAATATGAAATCTTAAATCCTTAATCGGGTGTCACAAATGTAAGAGTGGTTTTATTTTTTATAACCAAATATTAAACATAGGTCAATGACATAGTTATTGATGAGGTGACCATTTTAGTGTTAGGGGAAGCAAGAGAATCAACTAGAGGAGCAGGATGCCTAGGAAGAAAGAAGTAGGTGGGGGAGGAGGTAGATAAGGTGGAGATGGAAAATGAGGGAGATATTAAATGCTAGGATTCAAATATGGAACATGTGTTGTGGTAGGAGGGTGAAAATAGGGAACCTAGGTCAAGCCTTGATCTAAATCCAAAATTATGGAGTAATGTTGTAAATCAACATGGATGAGTCAAAGGCTTTTGAAGAAGGAACTTAAATTGTATGGGTAGAAGACATATAACTTTCTTAGTAGGTATCCTTGACCAAGATTCATCTTCACAAGTCTTATTAGAAAAAATATTCTTATTGGGATCCTCTTTGTCACCTCCACTACCTATTGTTGCGCTTGACCATGGGATTTTGAGATAAATATTAGTTATATATGGTTATCTTGATGCATATTATGATTTATAATTTTAGATTTTAGAGGTTTCTTTACCATTTTAACTTCTATCAATAGTGAACTCATTCCCAATTTTATCAAACAACATTTAAATCTATAAATTAAACTATTCATGTTATACTAAATATTTCAATTCCTTCATTGACTATTCAATTGAAGATAAAGGCATGAATTAAAATTGATTAGTTAATAATAGTCCCCCCATATCATACCCATTATCAAAAAATCCTTTTATGAACAATTATAATAAGAAGGCTTTGATATAGTTTAGGTTTGTCCTCATATAACTCTTTTTATAACCTCAAACCCATTCTCATAATACTTCTAATAATATTCAATTTCATTCTCATGCAAGTAACCTAGTCCAAGTTTGAGGTTATCTTTAAAAAAAATTACTATTGAATGAAAACTTATTGGTATGTAACTCCATTGGAAAATGACTCATTGATTTCTCAATACTCATTCATCATTTGAGCTTTGGGGATTGAATAAAATAAATCCCATATTATTTGACCAATTTGGAAGATTCATTGGATATCCACATTATGGTATTGCCTTCAAAGGTCCTCACTAATGACATAACAAATGAGTTATACCCATTTCATTAGTGAGCTAAGGAAAAAAAAAATCATATATTAAATTTCAATGAGTACTTTTTCCATCTCTAGTGAGGCTTGACCACACTCTCAATATTGTAATAGAATATATGAAAAATAATATCATGTATAAATTTTGTGTGGATTAAAAGTTTACCAATTGCTCATGAAAATTGTCAAAAATGATTTGAACCCAATCAAAAAATATTTTTACTTAAAAATTAATATTAATGAAAATACATAGCCATTCATGAAATTAATTTGTGTTTGGATGGCCCATGACTCTATTTAGCAATATTATTATATCAAACAACTCCTCATGAAAAAATTTCCTATAAAAAACCTTTGGGAGATTCAAAGGACCATTCATATTTTTATTTAGAAATATTTTTTTACCATGAACATATATTTATTATTATTATCCTAAAATGATTTTATAATAGCTTTATTATGTTAATTATTTATTCATATAGAGCAATCCCAAGTGTCATGCTTATGAATTGACCATCCAAACCTACCATCAACACATCATCCACAAACCTAATTTCCCGTTTCTCTTTATATATCATTTTTTAAAGAGATTACTATGTGTGTACATTCAATCAGAGTTGGAAAAATAGTGGCATGCTCAAACCCACTATTAAGGATCCATTATCCAATTAATGTTGGTATGTCCTCCTGCATTATTTCAAGAAATTTATTAAGATAAACATGTCAAAATTCTATATCTCCAATCTCCATAATGTCTATAAATGAATGTAAAATAAATTAATAGACCATATAATTTAATTTAATTTAATTTTTGGAGGCTTAGTTACATGGAATGCAACATTTACAAGTCGTATCAAATTCTAAATGTGAGTTCAAGAGATAGAAAACGTTTGTGTGGCTACAAATTCAGGGCCAAAATGGTCATTAACATTCTCAAATCTCCATATAAGACTTATCCTAATCTATAAATGATCAAACTAAATTTCCATCATACTTGTAGCACCTCATAGAAATGAAATACAACACATATCTCAAAACATAGTAAAAGGTTATGTGAATGGTTGAAAAATGATTTGGAGATGGGGATTTTAAAAATGGAATGAAATAAAACATTAAAAGAGAGTTAAAAATTAGTAAATTGTCCAATAAAGGTTTACCAAAACCCTTGATACAATGATGTGATGAAAATGGATTAAAAAATGATGTAAAGTAAATAAAGACACAACATATTAAATGGAAATGATATAAAACCCAAATTAAAACTTCCACATGAAGGATTTAGGAGTGAAAGTGTACTAGTATAGCCATAATTTTATTATAGTTAGATTTTTCTTACTAGTGAGATGAATAATGGTTTTTACAATCTCATGATCATTGTATCCTTGATCAATCCCTATGTACTATACACATGCTATGTATAATTTTTATATCAACTCAATTGTATCCATGTCTCAACTCACCACTATCTTGATTATCCTTAGCACTAAATTGATCCCCCTCTCAATAATGCAGTGTATGTTTTTCTATCCTTCTTTGAGGACTTACAGACCACCCACATCCCTCATTCATCTTGAATTTATAAGTTTGATTTTAATTTTTTCCCTACTTATGTAGGAGATATAATTGTAGTTGGAGCTATACATGGACCACATACAACTTAGATTGGTACTCATTGGATCACGTCATCAATTTTCTATTTGCTACCATTCCTCTTAGGTGAGTATAGTTGAAGTTATCTTTTTTCCTTTTTGTCACTTTATTTTATTTTTATTTTGGATAATAGGTTCTACATAACACTCCTTGTTCTATTGAACACCAGCTACTTATACCTTAGGGGCATATGTTAGCATGATTCCTCTGACCCTACTCCTTATAATCACTACATATCTACTCATCATGCATAATACCAATCATTATGAGTCTTATTTTATCCAAATAAATCATTTTTATATTTATCTATTCTTTGATCAGCCTTATAGGCCTTCTCACACTCTTTCAAATCCTTAGACACTTCTTAGGACCTTCCTCAGCCTTCTTGGGCTCTACAGGGCCCATTCGAGAGCTACTTCTGACCATTTTTTGGCATGGTTTTTCCTAGTTTGTAGGTTTAGGGCCATAACCAATATATTAATACATGTATTTTGGAAACAACTTGTGACCTAGGCCAAAAAATTTCTATAATTATTCATTTTCATGTTTTTTTGTTGTGTAATGACTAGAAACAATATGTTTTAGATGGATTTGCCTTGCTATTGCCCTATATGAGGTCCACACATTTCTCCCTTTCCCTCTCTCTTAATAAGTCTTGATATAACTTTATTCTCTTACATATATTTATTCTTATTGGATTTATTTGTGGTTTGATTGATCTTCATATCTATTGAGCTCCATTCCTTGATTAGCTAGATATCTTGACAACTTCTCACATATCTTGAGTTGATATCTATTCATAATAGTTATTCACCTATCTTTAGTTCATATACTACATGGTTAATTATCTCTATTTAATTTTTCCCATTGGATATCCATAGACTCATAACTGATTTCAACCCAAATTGGCTCACTTACTACTTAGTTGTTCATGCCTACACTATTTCTTGCTCTTGACTCCTTTGGTTAGAATTGTACCTAATTTATGCACTTGGATTGGCCTATAAATCCATTTAATACTAATACTTAGCCTATGTTATATTGTCAATAATGGATTGGATATACCTCTAAACTATAGCTTAGCCTTCCTACACATTGGATAAAATTTAGACTCACAGTTAGTAGAATTATTATATTATGTTTTAATAAGATCTAAGGGCACCTTGATTTTTAATGTGAAAATAGTTTTTTAATTTAGTGTATTATGTTTTTTAGGTTTATATATTACATTCTAGGGTTAAATTCATTTCTAAACAAGTATTTATCTTAGATTTCTAAATCATACATGCATTTTCCCTTTGAAAATGTGTTTCATTTGAAATCATTTTTCATTTCCATAGAGTCTCATGATTTTTAATCATTCTATTTTCTTGATATAATTCCTTTGTTTGTATATTTTTATTTCCTATTCTTTATGCATTAGTTTATTTCCTTTAGCTGCCTTTTAACAATGGTTATACCCATTAGAGATTCTTACGTCCTTTATGTGCTTGATCATGTTATCCCTAACACATGACCATTGTGTATAAGATTAGAATATTGACTTATAATTAATTGATAATATTATTTTCTTGTGTATTAATTTGATCATTGATAATATTATTGTCTTGTGTTGGATGGGAACATGCTCATTCTACATAAGATAATAATATATGTTTCTAAGCAAGAATCCAATAATCTTATGTTGTGTAGAATGGATGAAAATATTTTTATCTCATGTAGAATTTAAACATTTATATTATAAATATGATAATAATATATTCCTCTATCCATTCTCATCTTGCATTGAATGGGCATACACTCATTCTATACAAGATAATAATATAAAACTTTGAATAAGAATCCAATATTCTAATCTTGTGTAAAACATTCAACACAACATAAGAATATTTGGTTCTTGATTAATAATATTATTATCTTGAAAATAATGGGCACATGCCCATTCCACAAAAGATAATAATGTAATAAATTAAGAATCCAATATTCTTATCTTATGTTACACCATAGTCCAATATGAGCAATAAAGGAAACATTCCTATTATTAATGTTCATTCTACACAAGATAAGAATATAGTAAATTAATAAGATAATATTCTTATCTTGTGTTGAAACAAATGCCAATATTAAAAATAAAATCCAATATTCATATTATTAACAAGATATAAATAATATGAAAAATGACCAATGTTATTATCTTGTTTAGAATTAACAATTAAGCCCTTAAGAAATAAGACAACATTTGTGTCTTGTGTATAATGGGCATGTGCCCATTATACATAAAATAAGAATATTAAATTATTAATTTATATTATTCTTATCTTTTTTTAGAATGGGCACATGTGCATTATACACAAGATAAGAATATTGTTAATTAAGAAACTAATATTTCATCTTATGTTTTTATAGAGACCAATATGAACAACAAAGGCTAATATTCCTATTCTAAATGCCTGTCATAAAAAATATAATAATATTATCAATTATGAATATAATATTATTATTTTGTATTGCAACATATGCCAATTTTCATATTCTAAACAAGATAGGGATAATATGAACAACCTAGGCCAATACTATTATCTTGTTTAGAAAGATAAAGTATTCATTCTAATCAAAATAGGAATATTATCAGATAAGAAACTAATATTATTATCATGTGTAGATTGATAAAAATATTATCATATGTATGAGCAATAGATGAATTTATTATCTTATGTATAATGGGAATGTGCCCATTCAACTTAAGATAATAATATTGGTTTCTTAATTGATAATATTCCTATCTTGTTAGAATGGGTAGTTACCCATTATAAACAAGATAAGAATATTGATGTAAATTTGTCATAACATTCATCTCTTGTTTATAAAGAGCATTTTCCCATTATACATAATATAGGAATATTATCAACATAGGATAATTATGATGGTTAATCTCTTCTATCAATTGTATAATAATTTAAGAGTCCTAATAACCATCCATTAAAATTTATTATATGTTGACTACTCTATCTAATTTTTTTGGTTCGTTTGGTTTCAAAATATTATTTCAACATATATTTAATATTTTACAACCATATTCCAATTGAAAATTATGACTAATTATCTACAATCAAGTAGAAATAATGGATCTTGTGGGCACTACCCCCACTAAGATATTTCATTTATGAAAGGTGCATTAGACTGTGAGAAAATATATGAGTGATTTCTAGAAATATAATGTCCATATAAATATTAAAATAAATTTTGGTTGTTTCATTTTATGTCAAGGGAACATCAATTTGTAAGGATAGTGTTAAACATGGAATGTATTCTATATAATGTATTAAGTGTTTATTTGGAGCACATTAACAAAAATTAGTGCTCATTAAAAATTATTCATACGGACCTGGAGGTTTTATTATATAAAAAAACACAACATGGTTCATTCTAAAAAACATCAAAAATACTATTTTTATTATTACAATTGGAAATTACAACTATATACAAATAAAGACATGTTTATAGTTCGTAATAGTTAAAAAATTTGTATTGGAATTAAAATAACATTCAAAAGAATTTATTAATATACATTCACTTCATCTGTCACTAACCACTTGAATATTAATTAATAATTAGGGAAAAAAATGTTCAAAAGTGTTTACATATATGGGGGTTTTTTTCTTATACTATAAAAACATAATTCAGTATCACATTTCCAAGATATAAGGGCATCTACAAGGGATAAAACTATATTGAAGCATGTTGAGAAAATAATTTGAGAAAACTAATTTTTCACATCTTAAGAGATTAAAATTTTCATAATCAATGATAAATCATTTAATATTGGAGTTAAATACTTCCACTAAGCTCCTTATAAATATGAATATTGATCCCTTTATTCAACAATGTTGATATTGCATCTTTAGTGGTATGTAATATTACTTCTATTTGAAATACCATCTATTGATATCTTAGACATTGAGTTCGAGCATGAATTAAAAGATACTGAGATTAACTTATGCATTATCAATGAACAATGTACCATTATAGAAAATAAAATTATCTTGATAAACCATGAGTTTGAATCTATTGATGAAGAAATAAAACAAATGTTTGATCATATTATTTAAGTAAAATCCACAAAAGAATAGATAATAAGTATCTACAAACAACAAAATATGGATAAAAATACATGGATTAACGTAAAATTTATTAACCAATTCTACAAAGCTAGGGTGACATGGATCATAGAAAAAATACCACAACACCCTGGTTATAGCCATGGTAAGGCATGCAAATAGAAGTTGTTTGAAATATTCAGTTCAGTTCAACTAGCAATACGATAAATAAAAATAAAATTTTCAAATAATTATTGTATAATGTTTGATTAATGTAAAAAATTTTATGTTCACATACATACATTCAAAAAAGATATTTTGAATATTAAAAAAAAAATAGAAACCTTACTGAGAAAGTGTCATTTCTTCTAGATGAAATATTGGAAAAATGGATTCTAGTTTTAGCTTTGTATACATATGATGGGTAGACTTATTTCCCTAAGAAAGATAACAACCATGATTTCAATGTAAATTCATTGGATGGTCTTACAATAGGCTTATTTAGAGTCAAAATAGGTATGCCTATAGATTAATTATTTGTACTTGAATACAAAGTTATAAGTAGAGAAGTTTGGTCAGAAAAAACTCTTAACCCTGGTGTGAAGCTCAAAAATTTGAATACCTATTGTGGAAAAATTAAAGGGAAAAAAATCTATAAGGTGAAAATTATGGAGTATTTGAAATCACTACTTACTAAAGAAGTAAATTGAATGGGGTGCATTGTATTAAATGTGTTTGAAAATTTTTAAATGCATGAAACTCACATTGTTCAACTTTATGTGGAATTCAGAGATGAAAAGAGAAACATAAAAAAAAAAAACTATTCAAATAGGGTAAGGGAGTAGGATAAAAATATAATATGATACAAAAATATTAAAGTATCATCAAACTCTTGGAAATATATGTATCATCAGTTACTAAACATTCTTAACCAAGGGGAAAAGATACTTATGGTTTCACATGTCATTGTGTTTATCCTTTTATTTTAGGTAAAACATTAGTAGCACTAGAAAACCATATTTTTCCTCTTGTTACAAAGATAGTTATTATTTATTTTTCTAACATTATCACTAATTTATTACAATTTGATATTACATAAATGATCTCTTGCATCAAATTTAGTGCAATAAATTACGTGTGAATATTGTTTGATCTACTAGTCAAAGATTATTTTGTTTCATACTTTTGTATGAATTTACATATAAAAGGCTAAATAAAACATTTAAATCATTTTTAAAATATGTTGTAAGATTATGAATGAAGATGGTGAGTTTTTATTTTTTATTTGATAGGGTAAAAATGCTTTTGAAACCAAAGCTATGAACTGGGTAAGTGATGGTTCTGACAACTAGACCCACATCTAGGCACAAAAAAGAAGGTAATGTTACCCCCTAACAACCAATAATAGAAGAAAGGGTTTTAAGGTTATCCAAAACTTTAACAAGTGTAGTAAAGGTACCCATGACCTTGGAATGACTAGAGAACATGAGGGTTTTAAGGATTCTGACAACTAGGGTTTTAAGGATCTCATAACCTAAAAGTACAAAAAATAGGGTTTGAAGGCTCCCCAAAAATCTAACAAGTGGATTAAATGTCCCATTACCAAGGAGAAGCAAGAAAACATGAGGGTTTCAAGGGTTTCTATAATCCATGGTTTTAAGGTCCTGTAACCTATAGTGCATAAATAAGTTTCTATAAAGTGAATCTCGAAGTGTGATCTCCCTTCCTTGCATCTTCTTGGAGGGAAATACACACCAATATGGTGATTTTTTTTATGATTGTTGTTTATTATTATCATTTACGGTGTCCATAATTCCAAATACAACCTCGATGAAGAAGTAGTGATATAACCTGACTAGTCATACAATGATCTCTTGGATATTGTAAGGCCAATTAATATTGGGAATGTCTTATTAAAAAATTCATTCAATTATGAGTGATCTAAAAAATTTTGGTGGAACATGATCACAATATACATCATAGGCTCATCCCTTATTTTCATACGTTATGGAGGCATAAATGTTGTGAAAGCATCTAAAAATTTAAAGATGACTTCAATAATATGTATATTATAAAATATAAAGTAAGAGATGATTGTTAACAATTACTATAAATTTCTCAACATGCTTTTGGGTAGGTAGTGTATTTGATAATATCATAAAATTTGTGTATAATAAATTCATTTCATAATTAAATTCAATAAGTTTGATGACATATATTAAAATAAAATATACATACATTGAGTTATTTCTAAGAATGGATGGCCACATGTTCCTAGATATTAGAAATCTACATGAATTTGAGAACCATGGGTGGCTTCCCATTCAAAATAATTTTGAATTATCATTATAAACTTGTATGTTTCATTATATAAATTATTAATTCATTAAAAATAATGATGAACGTAGATGAAGAGTTAAATGATGAGGTACAATTAGATAAATGCTCAACTCTAGCTCAGGTGGAGATAAATTTCTTTTTTGAACAAAGAATTGATCACACAACTAAATATACATATGACACATATAACTAACATCAAGATGAACTTAAGCAAACCATGAAATTAGCTATGGTCAAAATAGAAAATACTTCAATGTTTACTTTATTTATCACAATTGGATCACAAATAGGTAATATATATTACTTATCAATAATTTATTTAAAAATTCATTTCTTCCTAATGTTGGTTTGAATTTAGTTTTTAAGCATTTTATAATTTTTATTTTAAATTTCTATGTGTAGATTTGATAAGATATGATGTACATTTTATGCACATTATTAGTAATGCAAGTAAAACATTAACTAAAACACTACTATTAAATTCAAAAAAAATATTTTATGTAAAACTAAATTTCAACATTATTATTTTATGAAGTGCCTTTTAAAAAATATTTTCTTGTTCTTGACTTATAAGAATTGTTAATTCAAAAAAAATCTTCCAAAAATAATGCATTCTAATTCAACAACGAACATATAAAACCATGAGGATATTTGAAATAACTCTTAATAATTGCATTTGTATAGTTTCAAATAGTATTTTGGTCTATGTTTGATATAAATGTCAATTTATGAGAAAATGCAATGAACTACTACTAACGGCTAAAGTGGAGGCTTGTCCTTTATTTTGTTGGGGTTGTAAACATTTAAATAAAAAGGGGTAAACATTTATTAAGAATTTATACACAATTTTTAAGTATCTTATAATTCCTTTTAATTTTGAAAATATTACTTTATTCAACCCACTAGACAAAGGTGTACATAAATAAAAGTATCTTGTTTCAATGAAGGTTTTTTTTGAAAAAATAATTTAGAAATAGAAAATGTCTTATGGAGACATTATTTACACAACTAACCTTGATTGCAGATCAAGATGAGATAAGGAATATTTTGAAAGAATCTAGTCTATTTATGACAAGAAATGAACAAGTAAATACATGAAATTTAGTTCACACTAATATAAAATTAATTTTTTGAGCATTTTTGAAATTGCATTAATACTATATAATGCTTAAATTCTCATTATTAGCATTTTTCAAATTACATTACTATCGAATATTATTTTTGGTTGTTATATGTTAATTTCATTCATATTTTTTTGAATTCTCAAATAAACTTATACTTTAAATAAATATTAAAATAATTTTTAATACTTTTTTAGCAATTTTTATCAATGATATATTTTTTTTATTTTTTGAAAATGGCTTATACTAATGATTTTTTTTATATGAATAATTTTTATACTATGATTCTTAGAAACAACTTAATATTTAAAGTTCACTCTTAGTGTTTTAATTAACATAAAATATCATAATGATGACATTTAAAATACAATTTTAATAAACTATTACTTGCATTATTGAAAAGTAAATATTTAAAGTTCATTCTTAGTGTTGAACACAAAAAATCACAATGGTGGCATCAACTTAATTTTAATAAACTACTACTCACCTTATTGAAAAATAATTATTATATTGGTTTCTTATTTCTAAAATCATTCCATTTTAGAAGAATTGTACTCAGAGTAGAATTATTATTTTTTTGGAGTTCTAGGGATTACTAAATTTAGATTGCAAACCAAACATCTATATTTTTCATATTCATGTTACCAATACATCATTCATGTATTTAGACTTGAATTGTTGAAGATTGCAAGGAAAAATTTCAATATTAGGCCATGCTTTACTTGAACTAAATACTAAAATATTCTTTCATTCAACATTTTGAATGGTGATGAAATTCATAATTTGTTTTTATTTGGGGTATATCATAGTGGAAAATTAGTGACAAACTAATTAGTTCGAAGAAAATAATTATTATACCAATTTTAATTAAAAACATGCAAAATTTTATATAAAAGTACATGTATAAGTATGAAATATAGAACATATTGTTTATGGTTAGAAAACATTCTTTTTTATTATTATTATTTTTTAAAAACCTTTTCTTTGGATTGCCTCTGAGTTAATAGTTTAAAGGCACATTGCATTTTGATAGGAAAATGTTTACACACTTGTGTGCATGGTTATATCATGTAGGGCAACTCCAAAATATGTGTGACTCTTTGGGAACAGAAAAAATAATAGTTAGTGACTTTGGTTGAGTTCTCTCGATACTATCACATTGTATTCTTTACAACAAGTTATATATAAAAAGTTAGTTTGGTTAAAGTTAATAGTCAAATGCAAATATTTTAATTTAAAAAAGTGATTAGAAATTATAAAATGTTGATGATTTGCATATCTAAATAGAATTTTATTAATTTTATAGTCATTGAGAATTATTTTTGTATATATAAAAAAAATTATATTTTTTGTACATATACGTAAAGGCAATTTGGTTAAATTTTATAGTGACAATTTGAACTATTTTTACATAAATAATTAATTATTTCTAAAAGATTTATATTACATATTTTAATTTAAGATGATTATTTTTATATTCAGTTGGAACTTTATTGTTGTTGTTGTTGTTGTTGTTGTTGTTGTTGTTGTTGTTGTTGTTATTATTATTATTATTATTATTATTATTATTATTATTAAGAAAACATAGCTTTAGAAATATAAATGTAAGTTGACTATTTTGATGAAATTTAAATCACAACCTATCTATAAAATGATTAGAATAGATATTGAATCAATATAACTCTTCAAAAATTTCATTCACTTTCAAATCACAAAAATTAACTTTATTATTTGACATTACTCATAAACACCATAAAGCCATGAAAGAGAACAAAAATAAAGCATACGTAGAATTTCCTTAGAATTTCTTGGCTTTTGTTAATGTTGACAAGATCCTCCTCTTGAATGAGGGGTCAATTTTTGAATTATATATATAATACCAAGGGAAGAGTTATAATAACTTAGTATCAAGTTCATGCAAATAGAATGGATATTGGAATTAGAATTTGATTGAAATAATGTTCATGGGTATTGACTTATGTATTAATTGTTATGTAGGTTTATTCTCATTTAGTCACAATATATCACATGCATTCACATGCATGTTGAGGTGAATATAGATTAAATAAAACTGGTTTGGTAAGTTCCTATTTTCATAACATCTTTTCATACTATTTTTTCTTTTAAATTTACATGTTTGGTCAAGATCATGTGTTATGTTTTCACAACTTTAGATTCATTTGGGTTCTTTACAACAAACACATATTGTGTGCCATATTAGAGTCTTATTGGAATCCAAATTTCAAGATTTTATTTATTAGAATCATTCTAGCCTATATTCATTTAAATTAACATTCATAATTATTCACCATAAAGGGCCAAGTCATCTGAGTCATCCTAAGTGGAATCCTTTTGTATCATCATAGTTTCAACAAAGTATCATAGTTTATGGGTTTTCGACTCATTTGGAACACTCCACATAGAGTCTTACCATTTATTTTTCATCCTTTTGATGCATTCAACTCAACAATTTTAACTAATTATTACCATCTACTGCAGAAAAAGAGGCTGAATTTCCGAAGGCCATAAATTATGATCTAGAACTCTATTTCAGCCCATATTCATTCCAAAATGATTGTATCAAAAATTTAAATGTTACCATAACTTACCTTTTATTTTATGGGACATTTTAAATATATTTTCAATGCCAAATTTGACCATTTGATGGTCTAAAATTATAGTTTAAGTTTAAGTTTTCAAGTTTTTTCTAAATTTAGATATTATCTATTTTTGTAACCAGACTTGAACATCAATTAACATTCATTTGATAGGTTAATTTTATATTTTATTTTATTTTTAGATATTTTTAGAGCTATGCGTGCTTGCAATCAAAATTTACTAAAAATAATAGGTCAATTTTTATTATTTTATAGTTTTGAATTTTGGCGTCAACTAAAATTCAAAGTTGAGGCTTATTTATGTAAGGTTTATAATTATTTGAATTCATTCATACATATTAGTATTATTTATTGTTTATAATATTTTCCTATTGGTAATTTTATTATCTTGATAGTATTCTATTTCATTATTTTTTATTAGAGCAAGTTTGAATCTTGGATGTATAATAGATGGGGAGAGGATGAGGAGGAATCACTTAGATAAAACATATTATACAAGAGTTGTAAAGGAAAGTAGAAAAATTAAAATAGATTATTATGAATCAAAGATAAAGGAGATCAAAATATGATGTAGAAGATGACACAAATCATAATGAAGAAATTACATAAGAGGAGAAACAAAAAAAGCCATCATCAATGGAAGAGAAGATGGTTAGATCCTTATAATGAAGGAATCGAGGTTGACATTTTAGATTATGGTGGAAGTTTAAAACCAACTGGTTTGATAGATTGGATGAATAACATGAATAATTTATTTGAGTAGAGAACTATGAGATAAGATAAAAAGGTAAAGTTTACATGCAAGAAATTAAAGGGTCATACAATGATTTGGTGGGATCACTGAGATAGAGAAAAGATAAAGAGAAGATAAATTCATGGAAAAATATGGAGAAAAAGTTGAGGGAGAAATTTATTCTTGTGGATTATGCACAAACCTTATACCAAAGATTTCAAAATTTGAGACAAAAATATCATGGTATACAAAAGTACATAGATTATTTTCATTATCTTTCCATACACATGGAGCATGATGAGACAAAGGAGTATATGGATACAAGGTATGTAAATAATTTAAAGTTTTATATTCAATATGAATTAAGTATGAGTAGAATAATTTTCATGGATGAATCTTATCAGTATCTTTGAAGGTAGAAGTAAAACAAAATAGACAAATTTTCAAAAGAACATCTACTAGGCCTAGAAGAAGACAATCTCTTCTAGTAAGGGGATGATGCAGATTTCATACAAATAAAGATATATCTAATATCACTAGATGATAATCATCACATGGTCATAAAAATAAGAATATAATAGATAAGGTTTTTAAATAAAGCATAGAGAAAGAGGATTTCAAAGAGGATAAAGCCATGGTGATGGTAGAGGATGGTTTCTAAATCAATGAGTGTCTTATGTTTATTCCATATGTGGATAAGAAGAACATAGAGTGTTCGAAAGTCCACATGTCCAAGATTAATAAATGATGCAAGAGGAATTCCCAAGAGTGAATTTAGTTGAAGCTGAAATAAAAGAGCAAAATACTGAAGTTACACCCACAGATATTGGAGAGAATCTCCTAATGAGAAGAATAATGATTTCTCCAAGGAAAGAACATGCGTATAATAAACAAGGTGGTGATGCATGGCTATGAACAAATATCTTTAAAACAATGTGTAATTTAGGAGGTAAGATATATAAGGTAATTATAGATGGTGATAGTTGGGAAAATATGGTTTCAAAAGATATGATTGAAAAACTAGGTTTGTAGTGCGAAAAACACCATACTCCTTATTAAATTTAATGGTTTAAGAAATGGACTAATGTTATAGTAGATAAAAGGTGATTAATTAAGTTCTTTATATGTAAAACTTACAAAGATGAAATACGATGTGATGTTATACCAATGGATGTATGTCATGTATTATTAAGAAGGCCATGGTAGTTTGATATAAAAATAGTTCATGATGGAGCAAAAAACACATATAGTTTATGAAAAGGTGGTATTAAGGTAGTTTTTTTACCACTAAAATAAGAATAAGAAGGGAAGGCTAAAATCATGGTGACTACAAAATAATTTATCAAAAATATGAATATGATAGGTTTTTGCTAGGCATTAATGTTGAAGAAATAAGACAAAGAAGTGGTGCATGTACCTTTAGAAGTAGCAATAGTTTTGAAAGAATATGTAGATATTATACCTAATGAATTATTAGATGGTTTACCACCAAAGAGATATATTTAGCATCATATTAATTTTATTCTAGGGTCACTTATACCTAATCAAGTAGCTTATATAATGAGTCCAATAGAACATCCTGAATTGAATTAGCAAGTTACTAAATTGGTGAGGAAGGGTGTAGTAAGGGAGAGTATGAGTCCTTTTAAAAAACCAACATTGATAACTCCAAAGAAATATGTATGGTGGAGGATGTGTTTGGATAGTGGAATAATCAATAAGATTACAATAACATATAACTTTCGGATACCTCATTTAGAAGATATGATGGATGTTCTTATAGGAGAAAAATATTTTACCAGGATTGATCTAAGGAGTGGTTACTATCATATTCAAATTCATGAAGGAGTTGAATGGAAAATAACATTCAAGAATAGAGATGGTTTATATGAGTGGATAATGATGCCATTTGAATTATCTAATGCACCTAGCAAATTTGTGAGGGTGATGAACATAGTGTTATGAGAATACAATGGTAAGTTTGTGGTGTTTTATTTTTATGATATCTTAATATTCAGTAAGATTAAAGAAGAGAACTTACATAATTTGAAAAATTTATTAGATTTTTTAATAAAAGAGAATATTTTTATGAAATTAAATAAGTGTAATTTTATGTAGAACAATTTAATATTCTTTGGATTTGTAGTTTCAATAGATGGTGTAAGAATGGATAAAGAAAAAGTAAAGGAAATTGTGGAGTGGACTATCTCAAATAAAATCATAGAGGTAAGAATTTTCCATGGTTTATAAACTTTTTACAAAACATTTTAAAAGAATTTTAGTAGTTTTTTTACACCAATAACAAATTGTATAAGAGGAAAATAATTTTCATTGATAAGGGTAGCAATAGAAAGTTTTGGTTTGTTGAAGAAGGAAATTACAAAGAAGCTTATTTTGGCATTACCAAATTTTAGGAAAGTGTTTGAGGATAGTTGTGATGCTTCATTTGTGGGAATTGGTGTTGTGGTGATTCAAGAAGGGAAGCCAATAACATATTTCAGTGAGAAATTGAATGAGGTAAGAAAAAAATATTCTACATATGATGTTGAATTTTATGCCATTATACAAGCATTAAGACAATGGAGTCACTACCTAGTGCCTAAGGAGTTTATCCTATTTAATGATAATGAGGCTTTTAGGTATGTGAACACTCAAAAGAAGTTAAATATTAGACATTCAAAGTTGGTGTCTTTCTTACAGGGTTATACTTTTGTGTTGAAGCACAAATAATAATAACATAATCAAGTAGTTGATGTTTTGAGTAGGTGAGTGGGGTTGATAACTACTATGGTAAGTATTTTATTTTTGTAAATATAGTTAATCAACATAGGAATCCATTGATAAGTGATAAAATTAATGATTATGAATTGTATATTATGCAGGATGGTCATCTCTTTAAAGGGAAACAATTATGTATTCCAATTGGGTCTTTAATAAACAATGTTATAAGAGAATTACATAGTGATGGCTTGGTTAGACATTTTGGTAAGACAAAGATAATAAATTTGGTGGTGGAAAAATATTTTTACCCAAATATGAAGAGAGATGTGAAAATATATGTTGCAAGGTATAGGATATTTCAGGTAGCGAAAGGACATACACAAAATATAAAGTTGTACATGCCATTACCATTTCTAAGAGGACCATGGACATATTTGAGTATGGATTTTATGTTGGGATTATCAAACACATAGAGAGGTAATGATTCAATTTTTTTTATATTAGATATATTTTCTAAGATTGTTCATTTTATTGCATGTAATAAAACCAATGATGCCACTAGATTTGTAAAATTATTTTTTAAGGATATTGTGAGATTGCATGGTGTTCTAAAAACCATTATATCAGATAAGGACATGATGTTTCTAAGTCATTTTTAGAGGAAATTATAGAGGAAGATGGGGAATAAGATACAATTTAGTAGTAAATACCATCCCCAAACATATAGATAGATAGAAGTTGTAAATAGGAGCTTAGAAAATCTACAAAGATGCATAGTTGGAGGGAATCACAAGCAATGGGACTTGGCTTCACTGCAAGCTGAGTTTGGATATAATAATTTAGTGAATAAATAAATAGGTAAATCATCATTTCAGATTATTTATGGGAAAAATCCTATGAGTGTTTTATATTTGGTATAGTTACCAATTATAGAATGAGTTAATGATGATATAGAAAAGTTTGCAAAACATATACATCATTTATAAGAAGAAGTAAAATTAAAGTTACAAGAAACTAATGAGAGTTATAAAGTACCCATAGATGTTTTAAGGTCAAAAATATTTGAATAAGGATATTTAGTAATGGTTTACCTGAGGAAAGAGAGATTTCCTAAAGGCACTTATAACAAGTTGAAGTACAAGAAAATTAGACCAAGCAGAATTGTGAAGAAAATCAATGACAATGCTTATGAAGTGAGTTTACCACCAAATTTTGATATCTCTACAATATTTAATGTTTCATATTTATATTATTTACATATATAATATGGATAAAGTGAAAAATATGAAGTATATTGGAAGCATCCAGTGCCAAAGAATAAGAAAGAAAAGATAGTGTAGGTTCTAGATAAGAAGATAATAAACACAAGGCAAATAAGTTATGTCAGGTATTTAGTACATTGGGAAGGATTTCAATAGAAACACAACACTTGGATTAAAAAATGAGAGCTAAATAAGATTGATAATAATAAATTGAAGTAATATAATTAGAGCAACTTGCAGGAGCTTAGTTGTTATAAACTAGAGGAGAATGATGCAAAAAAAGAGGTCAAACTTGTAGAGGCCATAAATTTTGATCCATAGATTTATTTGAGCCCATATTATGCCAAAATTACCATTAAAAAAAATTTAATGGTACCATATCATGCCCTTATAATTATGGGATGTTTTGATATTTTTTAGAGGCTAAATGCAATCGACCATAAAAGGTTTCAAAATTGTAGTTTAATTTTATTTTTCAAGTTTTTTCTAAATTTAGAAATTATCTATTTTTATAACCAAATTTGAAAATTAGTTTAAATTTATTTGATAGGTTAATTTTATAGTTTAGTTTATATTTTGATATTTTTAATATTGCACACACTTGCATGCAAAACTTACTAAAAATAAAAGCTACTAAAAATAACAAGTCATGTTTTATTATTTTCAAATTTTATTTTTAGATTTCCTAATTTTGCATGTCAACTATAATTCTAAGTTGAGGATTATTTATGCATGGTTTTTAATTATTTTAATTCATTCAATATGAATCAATGCTGGTTATTGTTCATAATTTTTGCCTATTGGTAATTTTATTGTCATGATAGTATTTTGGTGTATTACGATCTCTGTGTTTTTAACTCAATCTTAGAGTGCCACTTTTCATGATCATTCAATTTCATAATATTGAATCTATGAAAAACCCATTTTACCCCTTGCACCAAACCACATATCATATTTTTAAGACATCACGAGGATTCATCCTCAAAGGGTAAAGCACATTGAAATCAATAGGTGTACCTATGTGGGTTTATGACTCAATCCAAATGTGCTGCTTGTCATCATTTTATGATCTTGTAAGGATAGGATGTTTAGAATTAATATATTCACAAGAAAACAACTAACAAGTAAAATAATTTCACATATAAAATATAGAATGAAAGGGATACAATAGCATGTAAGTGGTACGGGTGTTTTAAAAAACATGACTCAACTTAAAAAATAGGTTGTATGCTACTGACTAAGAAAATAATTTTCATTTATAATATGAATTTAAGATACATTTTTAGGTTAAGAATTTTTTTAATTAGAATACCCAAAGAGGGTGAAGGTGTAATTAATAAAATAAATGACACATTGCTTACTACGACTACCAATTTAATATCAGTTAACATGTCATATTTTGAATTGATTGTATAAAAAAAGGAATTTAAATTCATTATGGAGTTTAATTTTATCATGGTTAATTCTAAATCACTTACATTAAAATGATTTTGTAATTACTACCATTCTTTACAAAAAAACATTGAATTGATTCAGTGTATTACATTCAAAAATATATGTGTTTAATGTTGTATTCTAAAAACCTTTAGAATGGAATATATAAAACTTGATATCTAATTTAAAAAATATATAAAATAAAATCTAATAATGTTGAAACTATATTCCAATATTTTATACTATAAAAATATAATAATAATAGTTTTGGGTTTTAATCTAGTGTAGAATATATCTAGATTTAATGAAATGATGTTTTGATGATGAAACTTCATACAAATTAAAGCCTTAGTCTACCATAAAAGGGTGATAAAATAAAAATATAGACAAGTTTTTTGAATGTGTGTAAGATATTACTCAATGAAGCTCAACATAAGGTAGTAACAATGATGAACTCGAGTGCTTAGCTCTACAATAGCTAGATCCTTGATGGTCTAATTTTATCTTATTGATTGATTTTTTCAACATGATTAGGATTAACTCTCTCTCTCTCTCTCTCTCTCTCTCTCTCTCTCTCTCTCTCTCCTCTCTCTCTCTCTCTCTCTCTCTCTCTCTCTCTCTCTCTCTCTCTCTCTCTCTCTCTCTATGTGTGTGTGTGTGTGTGTGTGCATGCGCACGTGCATGTGTGTGCGTGTGTGTGTGTGTGCATGTGTGTGTGTGCACGCGCGTGTGCGCGTGTGTGCGTGTGCATGTACATGTGTGTGTGTGTGTTTTTAAAACTAATATATTTTCTCTCTAAATACTTTTGCATCATCACTAACTCATTATGAAATTTTTAATTACACCAAATATAAAACAACCATAACATTTCTTCCATAAAAAACATCACATCAAATAATGGCTAATTTTCCAAATTCAAAGCAATAATAAGGTCAACCCATGTTTATAATGACCCCAATTCAAATTATTTTCAATGATATGACTATATATATACTTTTCAAACCATTTTGCATGGTGGAGGCTTCCACATCAAAAATCACCAGAATTACACTTGAACATTGAGGTCATAAAACCTATTTATCCCAATTCTAATTTCATATATCCCTAATAGCCTAGATCTCATGTATGAATATATTTTATATGTAAATAATAATGGTTAAGGTACTTAATCAAATTATTTTATACCAACATCTTGCATATTGCACCAATTATTAACACACCACTATAGCATGGGAAAACTATGTTATGTTTGATCCCTCTTTAGAGTATTGGTATGTAGGTAGCGATCAACACATGGGGTGTTGAGGTCTTGGACAAATTAAACCAATGACCCCTTTTCCCAATTCATTTGCATTAGCATTCAAATATTAAGGATCTAGGGTTTTTAAAGGAAAATCAATTATGCAATGGTCTTCACAAGTGATTGTAACCTAATTCACTAGATACAGGATCTATAAACAAAGGCATAAAGAAGTATCTTGATTTCCTCAATGCAAGTTGATAAGAGAACCATAGGATGGACAAGAGTGCCACCCATCTAGTGTCCTCTTATAAACACTATTGTCTAGGACCAGATGTAGTTTGATAATCCTAATCCATGTCACCAAACTTCTCGACCCAACAAGTTTCATAACTTGATTCCTCCCAAAGGCACAGTTTATAGATAAGAATTTTTTTCTTACACTTTTGATTTTTTAGTAAGTTTTCATAATACAATAGTTAAAAATTAGTGAATTTTATCATTTTTATATTATTCTCTCAATTTTTCACAAATGTGTTATCATCTAAAGTTTTCACATAAATCCAAAATTTGATAAAAACATATTGGTAAACTTTCTTATTATCAAATATAAAAAACCCTAAATTACCAATAGGGTTTCCTTTTTATTTCATTTCTCCACTAAAGTTTTAAGTTTATGATTTCCTAATTGTTTCACTTCATTGTGTTTATCATGACCGAACCTATCAATTAATAGTGCAAAGATTCCTTGTAATATTTACATGTTCCTTGGCTATTATTTGTAAAATTTCACACATGTGTGTATGCCCATTTATGCATTGTATTAAGGCAAATCTTGTATCATCTATTGTTCCACCCCACATTGGTGCATCTATATACAAATATTTTTATTGTATCAATCATTTTGAATTAACACAAGTTACCACTATACATTAGGGAGATCAAAGGATTCCTTTTATTATTAATTCACCTAGATACTCCAAATATCTTTGATCATATATGGATCCTACTATTTTCCCATATTTTGTAGTATATGATGAGGTCTAAGATGTTTTAACTAGATGATGTCTGATACCCCCTCAACCAAGACATAAGGAATGCATTCCAATAATTCCACCTCATCCCCAACCTAATACAATGAGATAAGAGATCAAGGAAGAGCATATGATATTTTTGACCACCTAAGGAATACGCCAACTAAGATTTATATATTTGAGTTGCTTCAAAAGGCTACTATTTTAATGATATTATTTACCAAGCTTTGAATTGAACATCCTTACCTTGTGAGATAGAAACTTATTATTTTTCATTTGTTATAAATATTTTGAAGGACATCGAGGATGTAAATTATTTTGGAAATGATAATTTACCACCAACTTCAACCATTGATAAAAATTTTACATTATTTATACAATCTCAAATTAATAATACAAAAATAAAAAGAGTTTCAATTTTCAATGGTTTAGGACTCAATATTTACAATGTCAGATTTATACAAATCATGAACATCAACATGGAAACCATTCAAAATCCATATAATAATATCAAAGGATTTGATGGTATACCATGCCAATATTTGGGTTCTATCACCTTAGATATTACAATGGGGCAAAAATCCTATTTACACAATTTTAGGTAATACCTAATCATTTTCATTATAACTCATTATTAGGTAGGCCATGGATATGTGACATGGAGGATGTACCTTCTATCTTACATTGTTGTGTAAAATTTATCCATGATGGATGTATATACACTTGTCCATTCAATAACAAGCCCTTTAGATGTTGTTAGGTTATAGAACCTACTTCGCAAAGTTAATCACCATTGAGGGCACCAAAAACTACTATAGTTCTACCAACATAGACTATTCCCATAGAAAACATATGCACACACATGAGCTTGGTGAGTCTAGTACACATAATTCTTAACCACCATCCATAGGCACCTCTAGACCATTGATGTCACCACCTAGGGTGGAAAATGAAGAACATATCTAATAATTACCTTTACTAATCAATTTAAAGAACCCCTAAGGATTTTTACATCAAGAATGTTGATAGTGATTTTGGGGCTCTTTTTGAGGGGGACACAAACACAACTCCAATGAACATTGTTGATTATATTTGTAGTTTGAAGTTTACACTAATGGGCCTAGGAAAATATCAAGATGATTCTAAGTCCATTATACCAATAAATACAAATACAAAATAGGTATTTATTCTTAACATGCATAAGGGAAACATTTTTTTTTACCCATTAGATACCACCCCACTATCAGATTCAATAAATAATATTACATTTATAGATATTGAACTAGTTAGCAGAATTCAAACAAGTTGTGCATAATATAGACCACATGTGGATGTTCCAAATTCTACTTGGTATAAAATTTATAGCCATACTAATGGTATTCCACAATCTATTAGCCACTTGTCAAATCAGGATGGTAAGCCATTTTTTAATTTTCATAGAATCATAGTACATGTTATAGATACATACTCAACATTACAATATAAACTTGAAAAGTATAAGTCTAAGGGAAATATTCATATCATACAACCTCCACCTAAGTAGGCCAAGGCCCCAAAAAAATTCAAATATGTATAAAATTCAAACATTCCAAGAGTAATGCTTTGACTACTCAAGTTTTAATTTAAGTTCAATATCAATAACATATAGAGATTGATGAGCATTGAGACCTAAATACATGTATAATTGCATTTTTAAAACATACAAGACATAATAATGATGAGTTACAACATGTTTTTTTCCAAAATTCCATTGGCTACATTATAGTGCCATTTTCATGTGGTCCCAAGGTGGTGAACACCTTAATATTTAACATGAACATAGGAACTCAAACATAGCATAGCTTTGGTAACACATGGTTGTAGGAAGCAAAATCTATAATTGATAGAGCAAAAAGGTGTCTCACATTCATTTTTTATGGGAACATATCTCACATTACCCATAATGGCTTTGATGATAATCACAAATTACAAAACGAGGCAACAAAATATAAATTGATATATCCCAAAATAGTGCATGAGGCCTCCTACACAGTAGAGAAATATGTTATTCAGATTCACATAATTCATAGTAATGCTAAAGTTATAGCTATATTTATAGATCATGAATTATATTATGACAAAGATGATGATGATTAGATGATGATGATTAATTTGAGTTTGACTAGTTCCAACACCATACAATTGATCATCTACCATGAGATCTACATTTTGATTACCCACAACCCTTAGATGTGTTAATTGATTTATATATTGTCATATAATACTTACACTCATATATATGAAAAATATAAAAAGAGTAAAATATTGTATAAAATAACAAAAATCAAGACCTATGCATGCTCATATGTACTTTGTCATACATCAGTTCAATTGTGCACTAACTCTAGATATCTTTTAGCTAGTTTTATATCATACATGCTTTACTAGTTACATGATAAATTACAATTACACAAGACATCATTTAAAGAAATAATTATAGTTGATTTTATTGCTACAAAATCTGTAACTATATTTACACAACAATGTTGTGAAGAATAAGAGTGCAATGGTCTAGTGTCCCTAACCTTGCACTTATCCTAGTGATCTCAGACTATCACTAATTAGTTCTAAACTTCACACACGATTCCTAAAACATGTACATCCATTGGATAACTCACTAACGGCATGGTAAGCATAAGTTTTATCCTTATTTCCCCACTTTATCTCACTCACATGCTCAATAATTTAAATTTCATTACATCTTATGATATTTATCACTCAATCATGTTATGATATATTATTTCCTATCTTAGAGTTACAAATATTGCTCATATTAAAATTTATGTTTTTTTATCATAATACAAAATCATGCATGCTTTTTATATTTCTTCTCCTAGCTTCATATCTTGTATGCAATTCTATGTTTACTTTGAGAACATTTGAATATGTAATTACCAAGTGGATATAATCCTTTATATCTTTTATTTTATGTATGTGGAGACATTTGAACATGTAGTTATATGTGGCTCTAAGCCTCCATTATTTCCTTGTATGTGCATGAAAGCATTTGAACATGATCTTTTATGTGTCTTTTATTCGATTGAGTAACATTTGAAAATGTCCCTTGTTTGCCTTTGGCATTCTATTATGTGTATTGTGTATTGTGCATGTAATCTTTGATTGTTTGTGTCATGGCCATGACACTTTTATTTATTTATTTCTTATATTTGGATTCCATGATGGGCATCATACATTCCAACCTAAGTAGCTACATTCAAGACTATATACATAGTTGCTAGGTTATTTACATGACTCATTATCACATATATCTAGACAAAATTCTTGTGAATGTTTTTTTCACATGAATATTACATTATTAATATAATTAGTTTATATAAATAATGATGCCCTACTTCTCCATTATGTCAATATTACTCAGATTTACAATTTTTACATCATAAAAACTTACTGCATAACCTTATCTTTTGACTTAAGTTCTTATACAGACACAAAAAATCACCTCAGAAGAGGAGGCATGCAAAAAAAAATTCTTAGAAACTTAACCTTCATAGATTTGTACACATAAATGATTTAATAGTGGTTATATAGTTGAAAAAATTTAGGCTCACAAAACACACATAAAGTCATTTTGGATAGGAAAAGCACATTAGACAAGAGATCAATGCTCTAGTGTCATTCCCAGTGCTATTATCTAAATGCCTAATAAATAGTTGTTTCTATAATTTCCCAAAATCCCAATTTACTCATATCAATATTTAGTAGTTTCATAGTTTCAATTTCTAGAATTACTCAAAATTACATAGTATGATCTCAAGTTTTCTTAATTTGGGGGTAATCAGTATGCCACATTGTTTTAGGTTAGAACTCAATTTTTACTTAGAATCATAGTTTTTTTACTCAGTATTATACTATATATGTATTAGATATCAGTTGGGGGCATGTACATAACACATTGCTTATTCATTAGACTAGTTTCATATAGGGAATGACATTTCATGTCATTATCTATGTTGTATACACCAGACATAGATTATACTGAGTATTTAAACCACTTATACACCAAAATTGAAACTTATTCCATTTGTATTGGATGACTCGCTATTTACACAAACCTCTACATAAAGTTTTACACTATATATATATATATATATATATATATATATATATATATATATATATATATATATCAAGATTCATACAGGGATCCCAAATTAATCCAATACTTTAAGATGACGATGATGAAATCAATCAAACCTGAGTTCTTGAGAAGACCCACTTATAGATGAGGATTGGGGCATGAAAGTTTCAATCTAATCTATTCAATGTTAATAAAAACACACAACACACCAAATTCACTAGTTTTTACACTAGAAAATCACAACAATTCATGTACTTGATCATGTGTATTCATTCCTTCTCACTCTCTATATTTTTGTCTTTTACTTCTTGATATTCATTTTAAGTAAAGATTGATATTACATATGTTTCATTATAGGTTTAATTGGAGAAAAGTTAAACATTAATGCCTATATCCAAGACTCATTCCTAAAGTTAAGTCTAGGTATCTAGTGTTTTTCCTTTTACTCTATTACTTTATCTTTTATGAATTACTAGAACAAAATGGGGATAATTTTAGACACATAAAATTCAAAATTTAAGCTAAAATTGTGCACTTGTGACCACTCTTTTACACACTTATCTCTAGACCTATCTTAAGGTCCTTTTTTATCACTTTCAATCACCTTTCACACTTTTATAAGTTGACAAATGACCCTCACATGTAATCATCCCTATTCTTATAAAATTTAGACATATTTTAAGTCATGATTAAAACTTATCATAATGAAATTTACCATTGGACAAGAGTTCCCCATGGGACTTAATGCACTACTCTAGTTTCCTTCCCACCCCTCCCATCTTCTCTCCAAATAATGACTAATTTTCCAAACACAAAGCTATAAGGTTATCCCATGTCCCTAATGATCTCCATTCAAATTATTTTTAATGACTTTATAAATACATTTAAAATCATTTGCATGGATGAGGTTTACACATCAAAAACACTCGAACCACACTTGCACATTGAAATTATAATACCTATTTCTCCTAGTTCTAATTGTATATAGCTCTAGTAGCCCAAATCTAAAGTTTGAATATATTTTATAGGTCAAAATTCATGGTTAAGGAACTTAATCACATAAATATTGCACAAACATCTATAATATTTCACTATTTATTCACATGCCACCATAGCATAGGAAAAATACATGAAATTTGATCCCTCTTCAGAGGATTGGTATGTAGGTAGCATTCAACACATGGGGTGTCACGGTCTCACCCAACTTCAATTGTTTACACATTTTTTTCCCATTGATTTGAATTGGTCTTCATATATCAAGGATTTATGGTTTTTAATTTAAAATAAATTAGACACTGGTCTCTACAAGTGATTTTAATCTCCCACACCATATATAAGCTTTATAGGTGAAGTCTTAGAGAACTGAAAAACCATGATTTCCTACTTGTAAGTGAAAAATAGCACCCTAGTTTTGATAAGAGTGCCATACCTATAATTTACTCTTCCCTAAACTTTTATCCAACCCCATATATAGTTATACAATCTTGATTCCAGACGCTGGACCTCTCTACACAACAAGTTTTAGATCATAATTCCTCTCAAAGTCAAAACTTCCAGCTAAGTCTTTTTTTCTCCTTACACTTTTTCTATTTTTAATAATTTTATAGGATACAATAGTTTCAAATCAATGAATTTGATCATTTTTATCTTATTATCTTGATTTTTAACTATAGTGTTTTCATCTAGCATTTTCACATAAATTTGAATTTTGATAAAATAGAAACCAATGCGGGGCTACAAAATGTCTATTAATATGGAGATATACAAAAGTAGGAAAAATATGATAAATTTGGGATAATAAACTATGTATAATGGTTTAGTACCAAATTTGGTTGTCTATAACTAGATAGAAGAAATATATTCATGTGATGACTAATATTTATCTTGGGTGGAAATTCCTCTCAAAGATCATGAGAAAGGAAATACTTTTACTCATTGAGAAAATCCTTCACTTTTCTTGGGAAATAACTTTCCCTATTTATTGTCTTCATAATTTTAGTCATAATTAAATAAAAATATGCTTTGTTATTTTTAAATATTTCACAAACTATTTTCCTTAAAATAATGGAATCTTTGGACTGTAATTTTCCTCTTCTCCTTTTTCATTTAATGGACTTGAATTATTTTTCCTACCATCTTTCAAAAAACATTATATGTTCATATTATAACCACAGACAACATTATATCAAACTTCTAAAGCCTTCCCAATCTTAAAAATATCCATACACATGATAAACCATAGAACTTCATCTTTGTGTGATCCAATTTGAAAAATAACCAAATGTTGTTCATTCACTAAATTTGAAGAAATTTTAAAAAGAAATACACCCTATATGAAATTTTAATATGTGGTTCTCTTCAAACCAAGCTTATATACCACCTCATTTGACACAAGATTATTAGTGATAACACTATAAATAATAACATTATAAAACTTACCTTAACATTTACATATGATCCAAAAAACATTCTTCCTTTACATTAGCTTATCTTCCTTTATTGGTTTTATAAGTAGTCTCATCTTCATGAGAGCTTACCCATGTTTTGTTTCTTCTCTATTATTATGTGATGTAACATTTTCTTCATTTACTTGTGCAATGTGATTGCTTTCTTCATTTATTCAACCACTATTATAAAATTCATTAGCACATTAAAAAGCTATATGCCCAACATATCCACACTTAAATAATTTACCTATGAATCATCTACCTCTTCCTCTACAAAATTATCATCTTCCTCTTTTTGACTGATTCTAATTTCATTTAATATTTGATTCACCTTCATGATTATGTTTTCCTATAACAATGTTTATTGGTCCTCTTCCTCTAGAGACTTTATTCTGCCTCTTATTATATTTTTTTCCCTTATATAATATTTTTATTCAGCCTTCAAATAGAATTTATATGATTCTTATACAAAATTAAATATTATCATTACAATCTTATCTTTAATTTAAATAAGAATACCGTTTATATAACTTGAGATATTATATTGATCGTCTTGAACAAAACTAAATTAAATGGTGATATTGTAAAAATCCTTTATGTAATATTTTGTCTACATAGATTTTTCTACCAAATTTATAATTTATTAAAAAAATCAACTAATAATGGGGTAATAACTTACCCTTTAGTTTGTAAATGATTCTATCCCAAGACATGAATCAATATTTATTTGTTTTGAATCTTTCCATTTTTCACATGATCCCACCACAAGAATACATGTCCATTTAGATTTGGATAGTAAAATATATCCATATTGGGATCCTATATATATATATATATATATATTAATCAAAATATTTGTCCAACGTAGGGATCAATTAAACAAACTTATAAGACATAACCTACCAAAATAGAAAGGGGTGTTCAACTAAACTTGCTTCTCATCTTAGTAAAGGATTTAAAAAACATATGTTTTGGTTCATCTACTAGTTCTTCTACAAAAATATAAATCTATTTTTCCTCTTCACCTATCACTTATGCCCTTAAGAATTACTCTATATGGTGTAGTTTCCAAGGCCTCAAAATGGGCTTAGATTCCTCTCATCATCTATATCACGTCTAAAATTCTTGGTGTTCTTCTTCCTCTTCCTCTAAGATGTACTTTATGTGCCATTTTTTCCTCAATAATATATAATTCTATTTTAAAACCTATAAATGAATCTATAATATCCTCATAGACACAAACCAACAAGGTAAAACATTTTTATCATACCAATCAATGCATTCACAATTAATTAGTTAAAATAAAAATAACCTTAAAATATACATACTAGGAATGAAACACGTAAACAAATACATACATGAAATATATGTGTGGAATGAATTAAATAAAACTACATTTAGTTATTCTAATGAGGAATTTGTAATGCACATACAAACACCATTTAGGTTTTCAAATTATAAACATTTACAGTTCTACAAAAAATAGTCCATTCATGGATGTGGTTCTTTATTAAAGTTATCTACTCAGACCTAAGCACTCACAATAATTTCATACTCATAAATACTTCCAATTACCTCTCTTATTAGCTTCAATACTTTAAACATATAATTGTTGATCTACTGAGATGAATTGAATCAAACTTATAAATTATAATGAATGGCACAACTAACTTATTTTAAAAATAACTCATCTCCTCATATAGACACTTCTTTAAAAACCATTGTGGAAGTATAGTCACTTCAATATCCATTTTTAAATATTCAATTTATATTTCTTATAATAATTTAACTGTATATATGTAGGTGTTAGAGCTAGTTGATGTAAGTTTGAGTGCATCATAAGGTGATGCTTATTGTGCATGAATTTATATAGTGTTCCAATGGAATGCTTCAAAGAGAATGAGTGACATGTGATTTTGAGATACTTTGGGGGAAACTTATCCTTAGTAATTTTATTATCCTCTAAGGGAATACTTAATATTAAAGTCCATATAATATGATTTTTTATACAAGAATTTTTAAATAAAATATTTTCTTAGTGATGTAAAAATATTATGTAACTTCATTAAAAAATACCCTATGAAAATAATATGTATAGTTTCATGAAATGAGTATGTTTGCATAGATACATGCAAATGCTAAAGGACTTAGTCCCAAGTCACCTTTTGACCTAACAATAGGGAACCTAATTTTTTGCATGAGGTGTATATCTCAAAGGTGATACATGGATGTTAATCATCAATTTGCATATAAATTCAAGAATACATATGTAATTGAATTTTCTTGTGAATTCACAGAACCTTGAAACTCATTGAGTTTCATGGATCTTTGTAGTTACATGGAGGATGCATAAAACTAATTTATGTTATTAGAGTTTGTGAAACCTTTGCATACCTATGGAGATATAATCAATTCTACATAGAGCTTCAAAGATGACCTTGAATGTTGTTCTAAAAATTATTTGTTAATTATAAGGTTTCAAAAAACTATGCAAACATTTCAATAAGTACAGTCATGTATGAATTCCTTTGTAAACCCAATGAACTTAGAAAATTCAATCCTTAAAGGCTTGATAACACTAATTATCGATACTTAATTTTTTGTTTGATGCAATATTTCTTATGGATCTTGATGCACTTACATAAATATGAAATGTATATTTATACATTTGGACTAGCATATAGTAAGGTACACTTATTAGTAGATAATATTTAATAGCACCCTAAATATCTATTCTTATGTCTACATTGTCTCTTTAAAATTATAGTTTGGTTACTATTGATTAGATAATTTAATTACATATATATTATTTTTTTAAATATTATTATTTATTTGTGCATATGATGTTTTCAATATTATTTCATTTTTTAATGGTTTTAAATATTATTTATAATTGAACATGTGTTTCATAGATTCTTTGTTACTCAATATCACTTATTTTGGCATTCTTTACCAATATGGGTTAATTTTATTTTATCCATCACTTTTTTTTATCAAGTGATTTTTCATTTTTTGTACCTCACCTCTTTTTATAAATTTATTTGTCTTATGTTGATGACTTTCATATTTTTTAGTATTATCTCCTTTTTAATGATTTCCATGAAATTATTTTCTTCTTTCTTTATTTTTTTAAATAATTGATTTTATTACTTTAAAATAAATAAAAGATTTATAAATGATGAGAAAAAATCACATTGGTTCAATCATAATTAATAAATTTTTATAAAAAGAGAAAATGAGCAAGCTTATGCATTATTTCTTTTTTCCTTTTTTTGTCATGTCTTAAAAATATTCAATGTTAGTCATGCAATTGCTTCATATTTTTTCTTTGCACATAGGTTATATAGATATTGTTTAAAATATTTTATTTAAGATAAAATTATATTGGGAATGAAATTATTTTACTTTCTTCATGGTTTATAATATTTATACTATGAATATAATTTGAAAATATGCTTTGATATGAAATGTAAATAATACTTTGAGATGCCCTATTTTGAATTAGTGTTATTTAATTTCACTTTTATAATGTTTCTTCCTTAATTTAAGTTATGTTACATTTTTATATTGTGTATATTTTATAAATATATAACACAAAGACTTTCACATTCATGCCACACACATGCATATAAATAAAGGCACCAGTTTTATTCTTTTCCATATGTGGTTTTGATAATTGGAAAGATGTATGAAAAATATTTATCATGTCACAAGCTCATTACTATAGTTTAGAAGTGGGGAAATAAGAACATATTGTTTACTTTAGGATGATATTATATTTTCTATGTCCTTAACCAATATCATGTATTGGGATATATCTGGTTGAGTTGTGGCTAGCATAGCCTTTTACTTAGTCTTATGATAATTTATATATCTTCATATTAGTAGTAGTGTCATATTATGGAGTACCATAACCTTAATAGATTGTATAATGGAGGTATTGGTTATTATTACATTACATCATCATATTACATTTTTTTTTCTTATTTCAATGTTGTGGAGGTTTCCCCCTTGAAGTTGTTCACTTATATATTTCTAGTATTTTTCACTATTATCAATCTTTAGTGTGTATTTTATATAATATGATCTTATTATATCATGTTTTTTCTATACTATTGATATTTATATTTTCATCCATTGTTGTGATGTATATGTATCTATATATTTAATTACATTACAAGGGATATCAGATCTTTAATTTAGGAAAGCTTTTTTTTCTACATTTTTTTAGGTTGAGATCAGTGCATATCAAGGATTTTTAAATGATAAAAAAAACATAACTATTGATATGGAAGAAATTTAATTTTTATTTAGTGTAGTATTGTTGTACATTTTTTACAAAAAAAATTATGAAATATAGAATTTGCTTGTATCATCTTGACAAGGGGATTGTAAATACATATACTTCTATCAACATTAGTTTTTTAATAATTTTTAAGGTATTTACCCTTACACAATATACCAATAATTATATTAATCTCAAAGAGATGATTATAATGGTATATTTATATGGTAACCCTTTTTTTATCCATGGACCTTAAATTCTTTATGTATATCATGAATATAATTGATGTTAGTTAACAAACATAATATCTCAAGCATGATCCCTCTAATTTGGAAAGGCCTAAGAGAATTATACACACACACACACACACACACACACACACACACACACACACACACACACACACACACACCTTTCCATTGGATTCATTCTCTAAGTTGTATTATAACCATGTTGAGCCTCAACTACAAGGCTAGGAATCTTTGTCAATGTTGCTTGTTCATTTCAATGACATCTCTCCTTATGTATGAATGATGTTTTTTTATCAATCTAAATAATGTAAAAGTTTATTTATTTATAGTAATTTTACACTAATAAAGTTGTATATAATTTCAATTTAGCATTGTATTTATAGACCTGTTAGATTTATTATGATTATTAGATCAAGATCAGGGTGAGTGGCTAGAATTGAGTCTAATTTGAGGGAAAAAGTCATTAATATTTGGGTTTTGAGTACATATTTATCAACCATGGGCTCAAAATTTTGATATTTTCTTGAATTTATGCTAATGCTTGATAGATTTTGATATGATGTCATATTTATATATTTATTAAATATTTGAATATTCCATAATTAGAAATTTAGCCAATTTCTATGGATTTTTTTCTTAGCCATTTGATTTGATTTGATAGGATAATTAATTGATATTAACTTCCCTATAATTTATGAAATACCAAAATTAAAATATTTGTTCTAGTTAATTTACCTAGAATGTTGCTTACAAAATAAAAATTTGACTATGAGTAAAATAGATAAATCTGACAGTTGGTTACGGTGCTTTATCCTAATTAGGGATGCCCAAACATGTTTTATAATATGCACATCAAGCATATGGGAAAATTTTTATGTTTCTATTATTTTAAACCTAATTTATGAGTTATTTATAGAAATCATTTTGTTTACAATTTTGACATGAAAGTGATAAAAATAGAGTCTACATTTTGTTCCTATTTGAAAGGGTGATGCAAAATAGTAAATGAAGCAATGACTTTTCAAATAATAAAAAATCATTAAAATTATTTTATAATTATTGATGATTGAAGAATGATGTCTCAAATGATGTTAGGGATACCTTATATTCCCCCTCAAGGGAGTGTCTAAAAAATAATTTTGATGGATGGGCCCTCAAAAAGAAGAAAATTGGACAGTAATAATGAAATAAATGGCAAATGAGTTTAACCAAGTGAGATAATGCTTGCACATTTTGATACCTAATGATGATAGAGTCAAAAAATGATTATACCCAAAGAGGGTGGAATTGGTAAAGATGCATACCAAGATAAGTGACACACTTTGACTAGCCCCAAACATAGATAAGGTTATAGATTAGGGAATGATCTATCTTGAAATAATTTGCACACTTTGATTTTCTTGAAATAAGGTGAAATTTCCAAGCTTAGAATTATAACAAAGAGTAAATGATTTAATGGCACAAAAGAGAGCATAATTTATTGAGAAAAGGATAAATTAGAAGAAAACAAGATTAATAATAGACTGTTGAGTCACCTATAGGCCTCTAGGAAGAAGAATGAGGTAGTGGGAGGGTGGGGATAAAAACTTCAAATTTGGGGCTATATATTTACCCTTGGGTGATGAAAATGTTAATTTTCACCCTCCCCTATTGAATATTTGTGCTCTAGATTTGGGTGAGTGCTTTAAGTGAAATGGTGCACATTCCATGATAAAGGCCCCTAGGCAAGCAAGTTTATGAGTATTAATGATTATTAAGGAGAGGGGTGTTGATAAATAATTTCATTTTTTGTAAATTTCATCATTTACTACATTTAATGGTATTTTGAATTAAGAATTGAAGTGACATCACCATTTTTGAAATGATGATATCACACACACAAATGGTGATATTAACAATAAAATAGTTGTATTACTACAAAATTGGTGATATCATGACAAGATTGATGATATTTTCAAAATGGGTAGGAAACACTAAAATGGTGAAAATTCTTAATTGGGTGGGAAATGCTGAAACTATGGGAGAGTGATAAAAATGATGATAATTCCCTATTAAGTAGTAATATCACCCTACCAAATAATAAGATCATGAAAATGGCCAAAAGTCTAGGAAACAATGATAATGCCCTATGAAATGGTTGGAGCTCTGTTGAAACAATAATATCATCATGAGAATCAATGATAATGTGAAAATGGTGGAAGGGTTAGGAAATGGTGATAACACCTTACAGAATGATATGATCACTACAATAAATAATGTGAGATCTCCAAAATGGCATAAAATGCCTGAATTAAAAAATTGACAAAAGTTAGAATAAGTGTTTAGATGAATGTGAATGTAAAAGTGTGTGTTTTAGATATTAAGAATGATTATGTTTTAATGTTAGGGCATTATGTTTGATGATAATTGACAACAATTATCTAGATAGATTTTTTAATGTAACATGCTGACATGTTTCTAATTAGTGAGAGAGAGTTTTGGTATTGATCACACATAAGCGGTGTTCACATGGCCTACATCACACAAGATTATGGATAGAGGAGACCTTAACATTCTTTGAGGTAGTTAGAGGATAAGATGACAATAGGGGCACCAAAGAGATGTTTATTTATATAGATGAGGAATAAATGATATGGTTGATGGGGATTTCATTCGATGACCATACATGCATACAATTTGGTTGGAAAGAGGATGGGATGGTGACATAGTACATGATCACCCCATGCTACATTATAGGGTCTCATGACTTCATGGTTGAGAAGTACAAGACAAATCATGTGTAGAGGTGGTTTGGGAAGCATCAATATGTTTATGAGGGGCTTCACTATTTTTTCCATGTGACTTAGAAGACTTGAGAGTGAGGGACACATATTCATATAGAGGTAGTAGTTGATAGGCTCTTGACATTATAGCTAATGGCATTGTTGTATGAGGGAGGTATAATATATGTAGGGGTGACTAGTACATACAACATGTGATGAGCATAGTTGAGTCTAATAAGACTTACTAGACCTTGACCTCTAGGGGTGAGAAACCAAGGTCACGATAGTAGAGATAATATAGGATAACTCCTAAACATGTACATGGGGTAAAGAGTGATATTGGTTCATGCACCCATACATATACTAGCATCATTATATTAGGTACATTTACAAAAAGTTATAGATATTATTTAATATTCTAACTCAAAGAGTACTAGTATCATCAATGATAGGGGTGAAAATAACATTAGTGGAAAGTCCTCAGAGTAGGATGTGGATATGGGAGTAGGTCTCATCCTAGATAGAGATGAGGGTAAAAAAGATGTGTAGAATATTGAGGTGACCATTTCCATTACAAGTGGGTTAAAAGGGGATAAATGATAGACATCAGGTCAGGCAAGTCTTTCTCAAAAAAGTAGTTCAAATGATGATCAAGACACTACATATATGTTGGATATGGAAATAGTAACCAAGATCATAAAAATATTAGGGCTAGAAGAAGAGGTGGTCAAGCTATAAAGATAATTTGAAGTAACTCAGTGGGAGACTACTAGGATACAAGGTGAGACCAGTAAATTAGAGGGTCTCATTTCAAAGTGAGATACAAATATATCCACACTAAGAGGTGATGTTTCCAAGATGATAAATATTCAAGGCTAGCTCACCCTAAGGGATGTAGGCATAAAGACATTGATTAATTAGTAAGATGGGTCTAGGGTTAAGGCACAGATGCTCCATGCTAATCAAGATACCACCAAATGGATTTTGGTAGATTAGGGGTTAGATAGAGTAGTATATGATGTGTTTTAGGCTAACATTGATACACTATGGGCTAAGGATGAGGATAGATACTATTGTATTTTGTATGATACAATGGTACCAATAGGGGCTAGGGAATCAATATTTAGGGAGCACATGTAGATATAGAGGTCTATCCACACATTTATGTCATGGCATACTAAAACATCAAATATATTAGTGGCATAACCTCATCCATAATAGAGAGTGATGGACCCATCTTAATAGCCACCACCACATGGTATGAATCAAAGCTTCCAAAAGGAGGGTCCCCACAGGATCCCTCCTAGAGATGATCATAGTCAGAGTTTTTTTTATTATAGTTATGCATTTTTTATTTTATGATGTGTATATATATGTTTGTGTGTGTGTGTGTGTGTGTCTTAATGTATAGACATTTTTATGAGATTTATACATATATTATTTTTTATCACATGATGGATATAGACTTTGATATTATATATATATATATATATATGATGCTCTCTCTAATTTCGTGTAGGTGGACTCATATTGTATATTATATATTTTATATCTATGTGGATGTATATTTTTTTATC
>JARHVA010005758.1:255000-415000 GCA_037957365.1 Torreya grandis
GTTACTTCTATTGGTTATGTGATTGGTCATTAGGAATAATTTGGTCTTAGAGATAGGTATATACATCTTAGTACCAAAGGGAATCAGGACCAAAAATATCACATGCCATTTTAGTGTCTAGACAATTTTAAGCTAACATGATAATATTTTAAATATGAAATTGAGAATCCCATAAATTAGAATATATATTTATTAACGACCCAATGGTTTCCAGGGAATCATATGATTTATTATTATCCCTAAGTGTTTTCTCCAACTATATACATTTAAAGTGTTGTTTGAGATTATCAACCATGCCTTTCTAGGGCATAAGCTTCTTCTATTTTGTTTGATATTGGTCTATAATTTGATTGACAATTTATTAGAAATCACCATAGATGACAAACTATTGAATGTTATATTTAAGTGCAAGGTGAACCTTGCAATGAGTGCTACATATTACACAATATTATTAGTACTAGGAAAATCAAATTGAAATGCCTTAGGAATGAGATCCCCTATGACATAATGAATAAAATACTAGCTCTTAAACCATTAATTTTTAAGGAAATGTAAAATTATAGATTCTATTGATGATATTATTCAAGAGCAAAGATAGATTCATCAGGGAAATGCATATTCAAATGATGTGTATTTGACAAAGGTGCTTTGACAAGCTAATATGTAATTAATTTTACTTTGATGGAGTTTTTATTAGTGTATTCAATGTATAATTCATTAAGGATCATAATCCATTTATCCATATGACCTATCAATACTAATTTATAAAGGATATAATTAAGGATATCAACCTTTGAAATGATAATGCTCTTATTATTTAACATATAGTGGTGTAACATCTATGATGAAAAAACCAATGTTAGGAATGCCTTTTTAATTAATGTTTAGTTATTTTCATAAGTGACTAGTGCCCTCCTCATATAGTATATTTATTTTTATTTTCTCTAGTCATCATGTTGGGCCAAACATGTCCCCAAGGCATGTTTAATTTTTGAGATATAAATCAATAAGGGATTACCTAACATTGGTAGGACCAAAATTGGTGGATTTTTTTAATATGATTTTAATTACTCAAATGCATCTTGACATTCAACACTCCATTTCAAAATGGTGACTTATTTAAGAGATGAGTGAAAGGGTAGTTGTGATCAAGAAGATGTGAAATGAAGCAACAAAAAGAATGGATTTTGCCATGTAATATGTGTAATTGCTCTAAATTAAAATGATGAGGAAATTTTGTCAGGGATCTCATCTTGGCTGGATCAACATGGATTCCTTTGGAAATAAATAGTAAATCTTAGTCATTTTTCTAAGGTGACTCCAAAGACACATTTATTTAGGTTGAGGCATACCTCTTATTCACAAAGTCTCTCAAAGATCCTTCATAGAATTTTTGGATGTGTGGCTCATGTTCTTGACTTTAATATAATGCCATCAACATAGTATTCAATAATTTCATGCATCACGTCATGGAAAATGATACGCATGGCATGTTGATATGTGGCACCATCATTTTTCATGTTAAATAACATGACTTGATATAATAATGTTCCCTATAGAGTGGTGAATGTTATTTTTGTTGATCCTTTAGTTTTATTTTGATCTAATCACACCCTAAAAATCCATCCATGAGTGATAGCATTTCATACCCTGATGTTGGATCTACAATCATGTCTATGTTGGGTAATGGAAAATCATATTTTATACATGCTTTTTTGATATCCCTAATTTTTTTACATAGATGAATGCCTTCTAGTTTATTACTAACTAGATAAATATTGGATATCTATTATGATAATTAATTTTTTAGATAAATCCATACCTAAAAATGACTTTAGTTCTTTCTTGACTATTATAGCAATACACATAAGTATTTTCCATAATTTTTGTTTAATGGTCTTTTGATCTAGGTGTAAAATAAGATGGTATATGACCATAAGTAGATATAACCCAAGCATATCCGTAAAAAACCATGAAAATATGCCAATGAACTCTTAAATAATGATAAAGATGAATTCGTGCTCCTCTACAATGAGGGACATGCCAAGCTTAACCATTTTGGGATCATCTATTGTACCAATATTGGCCTCATTTGTGTCTACCACTAGTAGTGTATAGCCATATTCTAATAAAGTTGGCACAATGGTAAATTGATCATCTTCATCTAATTATGGGCCATCAAGTCCACCCATGTAATAATAATATGAATCACCTAGTTCAAGTAATGGTCATTTGATGAATGTTTCTGGTAAATATTAAACTAATTGAGAAAATATATGTTATTCCTCTAAAATAATATTTTATCCAAAGGTAAGATGTGAACTTATAGGACTTTGAGCTTATTAAGAAGGAAGGTGAAATTCCCTATCCATTCACACCTAAAATAGGTTTTCACCAAGGGACTTGTCTTTTTCTTTACTTTTTTATTGGTCCAAAATCATTTTAAAGAGATTTTCACTAGAGGACCTCAATGATTGATATTTTTTTATTTTGACCAAGGAAGTTCACCTGCTCTCCAAATTAGGTGATAGGGTCTACTATGATATCAAATTATTGATTGTAATCCCTAATTGGTAGACCATCTCTAAGACCTTGGAGTTATAATAGTGCTTATTCATTATGGAATTTATCTAAAGGTATAGTGTGATCTTTTTTTATCTAAATTTATTAGTTCAGGTTAGTGGAGGATAAGATGGAATTTAGGAGAAGTGATAGTGATAATGCAATTGGTATAAAATAAGTTTGTGTCAAAGATATCATCACTGATACTATAATAGGAAATGAAATCACTACTAGGATCATATTCATTAGACAATAAATTTGAATCACTTTCAAGATTTTAGGGGTCATCCCTAGGCATTTTGTATCTAATACCTCAACTACCTTTGTGTTTAGTTTTTAAAAATAGTTTAATAATACCTTTTTATTGTGTCCCAAAGCCATTTTATTTGTAGTATTGGTATCCCATGACCTGGTTAGGAATATGATATTTGCTACTCTAATAACACGAGGTGAAATCATCATTTCACAACCAAGAATTCTTACAACTACTAGGTTTGTCTTGATCTAGTAAAGTCATTTTGAAAAATAAAAGAGGACTATAAGGACAAGACCGAATATTTTTATGACATACCATGTTAGGTATATCATGAGATTTAGTAACCTTGGGTCTACCATGGGACTTGGGTACATTTTGGAAATTTGGAAATTTGGAATGCATCCTTGATGTTGTAGGTACCAACACCCTTATCTTCAATAATGAAGGAGGAAATTTGAGGAGGTGAATTAGAGTAAGTGGATGCAAGGACACTTGGGTCAATGTAATTTTATTGGTGAAACTTATAAGATTCATATTTTTTATTTTTAGGTGGATGTTATGTACTAAGATATTAGTTATATTGACCGTACTCAAATTTTAAATGTTTACAAAATTAGTATGGTTGTAAGTTGATAGGAATAGTAACCTCCATTCTATAATGGGGGATTTTTAGGCATTGGTGAAGTGTGGAATGAAATGGACATACTTCATAGATAAAATGAAATATGAGAAAAAATTCCTAAGGTAATTCAATGTTAATGATATGGCAAAGGGTATCATGGGTAATAGGCCCAACAATGATTGGTAAACAAATAATTCTTTGTGAGTCTCTCTTTACATTATCAAATGCCTTGATAATAATGGTGCCTAAATATAAATCTATCAAATTATACCACAAGTGTTTTATTAGCTTCAATGTGACTATATTTAGGATCTAACCATTGTCAATTATAACCCACTTAATATTCTTATGGGAAGGATGGATTCAATGTAAAGGGGGTTATTATAGAGGAGAGCAAGGGATGACATATCACTTTAGTAAAACATAATTTGTTGACCTAGGGATAGATGCCCCAAAGGTGCTTGGAATCTCATTTGGAACTATGGATTGTCATAGTAGGTCATACAATATTTATTACATAAGAGATCTAGAATATAAATATATTTTGGTGTCTTGTTTAATTATTCCACAAGATCATATGGATTTTTGGTTGAGGAAGAAGGTTTGGAATTTAAAGGCAAGGAATTTTTAATGAGATTATTTTTGGAAGGAGGTAAAGGACATTGAATTTTAACCTTCAAACATCTAGAATAGTACAACTTAGGACTTACAATAGTGAAATGTGGAAGATGAGGTGAAATAATGCTCTTGCATGGAAGGAAAGGGCCGCTAAGGTATGAAGGATGAGGTTGTAAAATAGAATGGTAAACACTCTAAGGTGTTATTAAAGGTTGATGAGGTTTGATTTTTATGGTATATACATGATTTCTAGTAATACAACCTAAAACATTGTTATAGTTATACGAGACATCGTGATAGCTAGTTTTATTGGCTTGGGTATCTTGACCTTGATTACAATTTCCTTGATTTTGATTCTACCCTTGATTCTTATACCAATTACTATACTGGTGTTGATTTTTATAATTGTGTTTTTGAATTGGGTCTTTATAAATACCCATATTTTAATTGGATGTAGAGTAACATTATCCAATTCAATGTTACCATGCTCTAGTAGATACTGAATGAAGTTCCTTAATTGTATGTATATATTAATTTCATGCCTTTGACATGATTTAAATAATAATACTTTATACATTTATACCATTGAGGCTTTGGTTGATCTTATGGAAAATGATTGGGAGTTGACAAGATGACTATGGTAGTTGTAACTAATTTTTGAAAGCTGGCCTCAATAGGCTCACCAAGGTCACTAAAGAATCTATCCTGATATTGATTCCTTTGAGGAGGTGGTTTTTATAAAGTAACATTTGGATAATATGGAATATTTTGAAAATGTAGTGTTTCAACTATCTAGATGTGTTTGGATTCTATTAATCCATTTCCTACGACATTTTTATTTTTGTAAGGGCCTTTGAAATTCTCAAATGTACTTGATTGAGCTTATGGTGAAGCTTAAGAGGATAACTAATTATAATAATAAATATTAATAAGTACATTTTTTTAAGTTTTGTCAATGATGTCTCCAAGGTGACCAAGGATGTTGATGAGGTGTCATGTGTGCTAGAATGACAATGACAATGTGTGCTTCAACGAACTTTAGTATTCCTGCATGATCCTTTAGTGTTTGACTTAGTGAGACAATTTATGGATGATATTGATAGTATGTTGATGTTTCATAAACCTCTTTATATATTATAATGCTTATGCAAGTGAATTGAATTCATCATAACAATCATTTGAATGTCTAAGCTCAAGTAGTCATATTGACCAATAAAGTTGAGTAAGTAGATTGATGACATAATATTTCACACAAGTGAAAGTTTTAGGATTATATTGATACATGAATGGATTAAAATATGTAAGTTGATCATGTGGTTAAAATTTTAGGTCATGAGTTTGAATGTTGTAAAAGTTATTAAGGTGCAAAGTTGGCCTTCCAAGCAGATTGCAGTAGTTCCCATACTTAGCCAAATTTGCATTATCAAAGGTATATGGTGAGAATTTAATCATATCATAGATCTAATGGTGAGAATTTAATCTTATCAGATAATTATATAATTTCATGTTTTAAATTCAAATATTCAAGATTGTATGCACTAGTGACATGTGTCATAATCATAGAGTTTGAGTAGTAGATATAATAGCAAGCATAAAACCTGTCAGATAGGGATAAATGGTGAGTGAGTGATCATAAATATTACAATATAATGGATAAAATTGATTGAATAATTCAAAACAATTCTCATAATTCACTTAGGGCTTCTAAGTGGTGGAATTTCATTTTAAAATTGACTGTAGGGTATGTAGAAGGCACACAGAGCTGTCAAGTGGCACAATCATGGAAGCGAATATATAAGATCAATAATGAGAATTGAAAGGAAATAAAAAGATAATTCAAAGGATATTTATGGTTTTTATTTTCCAAATTTTCCAAGGAGAACAAGATGATGACAAAGTGTTTGATGTTTAGTGTTTGAGCAGTGATTGTTGGAATTTGAATATTCAAATTAATGAAGGAAACCCAATATGTAGTTTTTGAGCTATATCTTTTGATCCAAGATGAATTTCATGGTGGTGTAAAGGGAAAATTTTTAAAGGAATAAAATTATCATCTATAGACACTATTTATAAGGTTTTATATTTGTATAGTCAAAGATATTGATCTCTAAAGTTGACTATGTCTTTGACCATGTTTTGTAAGTGACTAGAGAAGGATAATTGAGTTGTTCTTGATAGTGTCTTGATGTTTCAAGATGAAATAACTATTATATATTATTGTATAATCCATGAGAACCATCTATGTGTATTTTTTAGGGTTTACCAACCCATATTTACTATGAACAAAGGATTTAAAGTTGGTTGTGTTTATTAAATACACTGGTATTTTGAGTGACGATTTTATAGAGGTAAGTTGAAAGTTTTCTAAGATTATGTGAGGAAAAAAATGAATATTAAAATTTCAAGTATAAAAGTTTCAAGATGAAATAACTATTATATATTATTGTATACTTCCGTAAGGACCATGTATGTGTATTTTTTAGGGTTTACCAACACATATTTACTATGAACAAAGGCTTTGAAGTTGGTTGTGTTTATTAAATACACTGGTAGTTTGAGTGACCATTTTATAGAGGTAAGTTGAAGGTTTTCTAAGAATATTTGAGGAAAAAAATGAATATTGAAATTTCAAGTAAGTATAAAAGTTTTATGAGAAGGCATTGGAGATCTTTTGTTTCCCATATTCAGTTTTGGAGAGTCAAAATGGTTTCACTATATTTTGATTATATGTGACCTGTTTGAGTGGTCATCATGAGAGAGTTATTTTGAGTGATTAGATCTTGAGTGAAGGTGTCCAATGGACATGGAGATTTTTCATAGTTCATTTATGATATATTAATTAATTTAGTTGTGTGTATTTTTTGATTAAAGTGTTTGATATGCTTTAGTTTTATATGATAGGATTTTCTATGTTTCTAAGCCTTTTGGTGAGCATTCTAGAATGGCTTGGTTCAAGGTATGAGGTTGAGTTCTATTTGGAAGTAATCAAGGGACTATTGGATGTAGGTTTGATATGTTTTAATCATTGGTGGAATCTAAAGGTGGTCAAAGTGTTTATAAGTGTAACATGTGGATGTGAAGGCCTAATTATTTTAGGTCTCTTTATGGCCTAATGGAAGACTTGAGTCTTAAGGACTATGGATGACCTATGGAGTGGAGTGTCTCACCCATGTAACATGTATGGATACATATTTAAATTATAATACAAGTGTTTTAATCATATTTTCTTACCAAGATGGGATAAATGACTGTATGGTATAAATACTAGGCATAACTAGCCTATTTACTATGTAGTGTAGAGTGCATGGAGCCAAGAAAAGGAGAGAACCTTTGAAAGAGAAGGTAAAATTCACTAAGGAAAAATAGAGAGTGAATAAAATTATTCATTATTATTTGATCAAGATGATGAAGGTGAACACATAGGTCATTGGATCTAATGAGCCTAGAAGAGTCAAATTGAGCGAGTAATCCCTAGAGGTTGACTGAGTGAGTGTGCTTAATGGATGGATTAAAGAGAAGAGTAGGTTAAATATTATGTGCATGACCTATAGGTCATGTTTCTAAATTTTTTATAGATTTTTATCATGTTTTTTTATTGTGTATGTGCTAAGAAGTCAAGAGTGATCTAAAAGTGTGTTCTAGATGCATTACTTATGTGTGCAAGTTTGTGAGATTGTAAAGGGGAAAGAAAGCAAGTAAGATAATTCCATCATTAGGTGTAGAAGACATTATATTAGAGGTAGAAATCAAATCAAGGTATCTAAGTTGGTGCTTGGTTTCCTAGGGGGTTGGATCCTCCTTATGAGATGGGTGTCTCACTAAATTAATTGATGGGTGTTCCTTGATTAGTTAGTACTGGTCTAAATGTTAAATCTTGTATTTATAGGATTTTAGTCCATCATCTAGGGTTTATTGGTTTTTATGCCCTAAGAGGGTTTCCCAAATATATCATGTGTTATGTGATTGATCTTGCTATATCTTTCATGTTCATTGAAATGGTTAATTTATATGCATCATGATTGTATGTCTTGAATGTTTAGGAGTTTGGAATTGAATTGGATTGTTTAGCATCACTGATTCAACCTACCCCCTCTCAGTACCTATAATAGTTGGTATCATATTAGGACATTCTATGCAATTTTAACCACTTGAAGGTGGTCCAAGGTACAATATGGGTAAAAAGGAAAGTTGTTCAAAAGAAAATAACATCATAGATGATGAATAAGTTTGCCATGATAGTGGAGAAGAAATTTTTTTATATGACATAGAGGAAGAAGAAGTTGATCTATAAGTTGGGTTTATGGGTGTACTTGGTGAACTAAAGGATCAAAAGAAGAGGAATCATAAAATGATGAATATGATCAAAGGTCTTGAATCACGAGTTAGGTCTCTTGAGGGGAGTTTAGCAGCTAAGTCCATGAGAGAATAAAAGTAGAATCAAGAATTGATCAATTCTATAGAAGATCAAGATTTTATATTGAAGGATGGCATGACCAAAGAAGCTAAGGAGGATAAGAAAACCATCAAAGATATTATAATTTAATTAGAGGTTATAAGTTCAAGCATGATAGCAAAATAAGATGAATGTGTCCAATTGAAGGCTAATCTTGTTTCCCTAAAGGGTGAGCATGAAAAGGTCATAATAAAGATACATAATATTGAAGAAGAAAAAAAGAGAGATCAGAACAAGGCAAAGAGGATGGTAGCATGAAAAAAACAAGTTAAATTAGGTCAAAGTCAAAATGAAGAAGCTAATGAGATAACCAAATGCTTCAAGGTATGCCAAATATTTTATGGGCCATCATTTTATTTGTCATATTATTGGTCATAGGGGAAAGGACTATGTAAGAAGAATTAATCATTCAAAGTGGGATCACTACCATATTTAAGCAAAAAGTATAGAAGACATTGTTTGCTATAGTTATCAAAGAGTTGTTCACATTACTACGTTCTACAAACAAAGACCCTCAAGTCAAGATAAGTTCAATTAGGGTCCTAGAGTGAAAGAAAGAAGACAAGCTAGATATATAAATGAAATGAGATATTCATCATAGAGTCATTTTTATGTATGTAATCAGTTTGGCCACATTGCTAGACAATGCAAGAGGAGAAAAAATTAGTCAAAGAAAGATCACAATCAACATCAATCAAAAAGTATGAATGATCTTGTTTGTTTCAGATGTCATAGAATTGGTCACATTGCTAGGTATTTTAAGAATAGGTTTAATGGGTTATCAAATAAAAATAAAGTGTATTAATCTCCTAGTGTGCAAGGAAGATGATTTGGGCAACAATTTAGGTGATAATTTGGGTGATGGTTCTACCCCAATTGATGATAAAACTTTTGGGATCCATAATTTTTGCACCGTAGCTCCAATTGACTCATTGTTTAAACCATTGGAAATATAATAATGAGGAGAATGTGTTGATATTTAATGAGCTTTGATAAATGGATTTTGATCCCCAAAAACCCAATAGAAGTGCCCCAAATTTGAATTTTAGTAGTGCAGTCTAAAAATAGTAAGTTTTTTAAAATATTAATTCCTCAAATTTTGTATTATTTTAAATAATGTAAGTTGAACCACTTAATCTCCCTCAATATTGGTGACCTTACACATCCTCCTAATTTCTAAATGTGTATAAATGATGTAACCCGAAAGGGAAATCAGACATCTCTTCTTAGAGATAAACATATATTGGTATTGCAATTTTGAGTAATAAAACATCTCTTCTCAGAGAATTCATTATTAATATGTTATTGTCATGTTATTGAAATATCTATTAATCAAAACTTCTAAGTTTTGGATCAGTGCTATCAGAGTGGTTTGTCTTGAGAGTGTATGACCCTGAGGATGAGGTCAAGCCACAAGAAGCTTAGGTGGAAAACAATAGAGCTTCCAAACTATCCACCTATTCCCTCCAAATGACTTCAAATGGAAGATGACACTAAAACATTTGATCCTTTAAAGGAAATGGTGAATGAAGCCCTCCAATGAAAATAATCATAGATGCTACAATAATTTCCCAAAATTCACCAATAACTCTCGATGGGAAATTTTGGCTCCTCATTTGCACTTCTTGGCTCCTCATCCATGGAAATTCCTTTCAGTACCCCAACACCCTTCAAGGTTTAGGTGAATTTTGATATTCCTACATTTGAAAGCAAAATCAATGTTGATGCAGTAGAAAATAGGTTGGATAAATTGTCTTCCTACTTCTCTATAAATAAATTCACTGATGGAGAAAAGATCACTTTTGCTCTTTTAAAAGCATCATTTCTCATTAAAAATTGGTGGGAAGTGTAAAAAAAGAGGTTCAATATAGATGACATTGGCCTTGAGGAGGAACCTACCTAGGATGATTTTTGGAAGTGGTAAAGGAATAATACTATCCCATTGGAGCATATGATGATTTGTATATATAGTGGCAATAACTTCACCTAGGTAAGGACCAATCTATTCAAGATTACATAGATATTTTTCATTCTCTATCTGCAAGATTGGGCATCCAAGAAAGTGATAAAATAAGACTCTCAAATATCATGGTGGACTATAATGGTACATACAAAGGGAAATGTAAATCGTTAATTTGGAAACCCTTGGTGAGGCATGTAAGTTCACAGTGAAGATTGAGCAAAATCATGGAAGAAAGAATATGAAGAGTCAGCATTCAAAATGGAAAAGTGACAAGGAAGGTCAAACACGAGGCCAAAATTAGAAGCAAAAGGATTTTCAAGATAAGAAACCCTAGAAGGGGAAGGCTAGAATATGGTGTGATTACCACAAAACTAGAACTCACTCCAAAGAAGAATGTCAAGCCATCAAGTCACTGCTTTTTGAGTCACAATACTTGACATCTACTACTCTGTCTCATACACAACACATAGTCAAAAAGGATGAAGAAGAAATTATATATGATGAGCTTAACACCATCGTCATTTCATCATAGACCCATGAAGAAAGGCTAGATGACAAGGAAAGATTGTTTCACTCCAAATTATGGGTAAAAAGTAAGCCTTTGCATTTCATTCTTGATAGTGGGAGTCAAAAAAATTTAATCTCTACTAAAGTTTTGAAAAGTCTAAATATATCCATGAATCCTCACCCAAATCCATACAATATTGGATGGTTGAGCCCAGGGTGAGATCTTCATGTCACCCATTAGTGTCTTCTTTCATACGCAATAAAACCTTTCCAATATGAAGTCTTATGTGATGTGGTCAATCTAGATGTTTGTGATGTACTCCTTGGTTATCCATTCATGTATGATCAACATGGATTATATGAATCATGAACCCAAAGAATCACCCTCACTCTTAGAATGTGGTGCTACAAGGTACCAGAGGTACCACCTCCCATATTTGTCTCCCTGATCAGTGCCAAGCAATGTAAGAGATTGGTGGAGAAGACAAAGTAATTCATTCTCATGGTGGTCAAACCAAAAAAATCCAAGAAGGTTGATGTTGCAATCCTAACTACACAATCAACACAATAACAAAAGTAGATGGGAAAAATCACAGGAGAATATGATGACTTATTCAAATCACCCACATGAGTTCCATTACATTGATAGGTAAAACATTCTATCGATTTGATCCTAGGATCACATTTGCCTAATAATCCTATGTATCTTATATCAGTTTTGGAGAATGATGAGAAAAAAATAAATATTCAAGAATTGATCCAAAAGGGTCACATTAGGCCAAGCTCTTCACCCTATGGTATTCCAATTGTCCTGCACAAAAGAAAGATGGAACATGGAGGCTTTGCATTAACTATCGAGCCCTAAATAAAATCACTATGAAGAATCACTACCCCCTCCCTAGGATTGATGACCTACTAGACCAACTCTATGGTGTGAATTTCTTCACCAAATTGATCTCAAATCTAGCTATCACTAAATTCCCATCGATCCCACCAATGTTTGGAATATGACATTCAAATCTAAGGAGGGGCTCTTTGAAGGTTGGTCATGCCTTTTGGCTTAACTAACACACCTGTAACCTTCATAAGGATGATGGATGACATCATGTGACCCTTCACCAACTCATTCATGGTTGTCTACTTGGATGACATACTCATATATAGTAGAGCATGGGAGGAACATCTGCAACATGTTCGTAAGGTTCTTCAAACTCTTTGGGAGACAAGTTGTATGTAAATCTTGACAAATGCACATTCAGGATGAAAATAATTTAGTACCTTGGGTATGTTTTGAATGAGGAAGGGGTCCATGTTGATCCAAAAAATATTTAGGTTATTCAAGAATGGCCTACACCAAGGACCCTCATAGAACTTCACAGCTTCTTGGGTCTTGAAAATTTCTATCATACGTTTGTTCTTGGATTTTCACATGTTGTTTGGTAACTAACCCAAGTGACTAAAGGAGGAGCTAAAGCTACATTTTAGTAGGGTGAAATACAAAAAATTTCATTTGATAATTTGAATAATAGACTTTGCTTAGCCCCTATTCTTGCCTTGCTAGATTTGCATCAACCATTTGATTTGATGATAGTTTCATCTAAATATGCCATGGGAGTTATCATCATGCAATATGGCCATCGTATTGCATATCATAGTGAAAGTTTCACTGATACAGTCAAGAAATATCTAATGTATGATAAGGATCTATATGCCATTGTGCAAGCCTACAAATAATGGAAACACTACATCTTGGGGAAAGAAACAGTCATTCACACTTACCACAAACCATTAGAATTCATCCAGACATAGAGCAAACTATGAAATTAGAGACACAAAAAGTGGGCCACACATCTTCAACAATTCCATCTGATAATCAAACATAAAAATGGGAGCTTAAATATGATTATAGATTATTTGAGCTTCCCACTAATTACTGCACTCACAATAGTTCTTGACCTATGTGGACATGAGACTGCCACTTGGGGTGATCTGTATGAAGTAGATCCTATCTTTGCTGATACATATCAAGTGCTTCAAAAAGGTGAACATGTTTTTTTATTTTTATTTGCAAGATAATATCCTCTATCATATGGGGCACATCTATGCTTTAGCTAAAGATAAATAGAAGATGATATGGGAAGCACATTTTAGTAGGATAGCTAGACATTTTGGTGTAGAAAATACATTGGCAGTTCTTTAAAAACACTTCTACTAGCCCCATGTGTGAATGGATGTGGAAAGGTATCTCAAATCTTGCACCCCATGTGTGATAGTTAAGCCAACAAATAAGAAGCAAGGATTGTACATGCCATTACCAGAACCAACCAAGCTTTAGGAATCTATCTCAATGGATTTTCTCTTGGGTTTTCCCACTTCATAACATGGCAAGAACTATATTTTTGTTGTAGTTGATCATTTTTCAAAAATGGCTATCATGATAACTTGTAAGAAAAATATATCTTTTGAAGAAATCACTAAACTATATTTTAGTCATGTATGCTTCCATTTTGGCCTCCCTAAGTCCATTATCTTAGATCAAGATAGCAGGTTCATAAGCATCTTCTGGTCCACTCTATGGAAGATGATGGATACCAAGCTGATGAATTCCATAGTCTTCCATCCATAGAATGATGGTTAGATAGAGGTAGTGAATCATTTTATTTTTCACATGATTTAGATGTATCAATTTAAACATCCATGCACATGGGATGAGGGGATTCTTTTCATACAATATGGATACAATCGGGCCCTACACAACTCAAGCTAGTAGAGTCCATTCCAAGTATGCTTTGGGTTCCAACCCATGGCACCAATTGATATAGACATTCCATTCTCCACCATGGAATACACACCTCATGGAAGGCCTAAGGCAGCAAAATAAACAAAGTTCATTGAACAAATGCAACACATCCAGCAGTAAGTTCAAGACATCTTGGAAAAGATGAATCAGAAGTATAAGCAACACCATGACAAACATAGGATTGCACACCATTTTGTCATGGGTGACAAGGTTTTCTTGTAGATTTAGAAGGAATGAATTTCTGGCCCACACAAAAAAAATTGGCCTCTACGATATGGTCCCTACACCATCACCATAAAAGTTGGAAAAAATGCTTTTGAGTTGAATCTACCAGCCTACCTTGGTTTGCATCTAATATTCAATGTGGAACTCCTTAAACCATATCATCCACCTTTATTGGAGACTTCAATTGTAGTAGACAAAATAGACATTGACGATATTGATCCACATAGTTTTTCTCTAGTGGAAGGGATTAGATTGTGGACACCTGGATGAAGATAACAAGAGGATGCTCTATTCCACTTTATCGGGTGGTCAAAGGAGGCCAACTTAGACATCAAGGTGAGTGGCTCATAGAGAATGAAATAAATACACAACTACCACACCTAATGAGTAATATTGATGCAATGGGGAGCATTACTTCTCAAGGAGGGAGGAATGATCTAGGTAATAATTCAGGGGACAATTTAGGTGACAGTTTTACCCCAATTGATGACAGAACTTCTAGGAGCCATAACTTTTGCACTGTAGCTCCAATTGACTCACCATTTGAACCATTGGAAATATAAGAATGAGGAGAATTTATTGAGATGACATGATCTTTACTTGATGGATTTTGACCCCCAAAAACCAAATGGAAGTGCCCCAAAGTTAAATTTTAGTATTGCAGTCTAAAAATAGTAAGTTTCTAAAAATAGTAATTCCTCAAATTTTGTGTTGTTTTAAATCATGAAAGTCAAAAAACTTAATCTCACTCAATATTGGTGACCTTCCACATCCTCCTTCTACTTTAAAAATATGTATAAATGATGATGTAACCTGAAAGGGAAATAAGACATCTCTTTCCAGAGATAAACATATATTGGTATTGCAATTTTGAGTAATAAAATATGTCTTCTTAGAGAATTCATTATTACTATGTTATTGTCATGTTCTTGAAATATCTATCAATCAAAACTTCTAAGTTTTGGATTAGAAGAGATCACAAATGGTTGTGTAAACATAAGACTATTAAGAGAGGTCAGACTGAGACCAATGATGGTTTGTTTTCCATGATAAACATGAAGAAAAGTCAAGAGTTTCTATTGTCTACATTTGTTAGCAAGTTTAAAATAAAGAATGAATTCAAGGATCTATTAAAATTCAATTTGATGATGAGGTAGGACTATAAGTTAGATGACAGTATGGAGATATGGGATTCTCCTAAGTTTTGGGACTTTTAGTCTCACTATGTCAAAGGGGTGTCTCTCTCTAGGATTGTAGCAGACACTTTACAAAAAGAGGAACAATGATGAATGTTTATTGGGTCTTGGTTGGTGTTGCATGACAAGAAATCCATGAAGGTGAGTTTCTATACCAGTTTGAGGTATGAAAAATAAAGTATGATTGTGTGTTCCTTTGTGTTGATTTAGTTCATAAAGATTCATGTTATGATATGCAAAAGGTAGTCCTTAGTGTAAAGAGAGAGGTATTTGAGGGCTAAGATTGTGAAGATTAGTTACAGTAGAAGAAAGGTATGGATGTAATTAGATTTCATCCATAGTTGGTCTCTTGAGCTAGCTTGATCTAGTATAGTGCCTTGAAATTTCATGGGAACTTGGTTTCAGGTGAGTCATTCTGCATTATGTTTATTCTTATTATTATGATTAGTATTATGGTGACTCATGAGAGAGGACTTGTGGGCCCTATAATTTCAAATATTGGTATGGATTTAGGGAGAGATAACTCAGGTGTCTTGAGTGTGGTATGATGTTTTGACATATTTATTATGAGAAAAATGTGTCAAGGATCAAATCTTGATTTTATATGTGGTCATGATCTAACGGGGGGGATTTGTGAGATGCTTTAGCTCAATAATCTTGTGTTGTTTGGTATGCTTCATCAACTCAAGTGGAGTAACCCAAGTAAAGGTGTGAAATCAAGGATGATGAGTTGTCAAGATATTCTATTTTATAGAAATACTAAAGACTAGGTTGATATGGATTATGAGCATAATGTATTGTCATGAAGATCTCAGAGTTTTGTAGATGACAAGTTGTGCATGTTATGGAGTTAGGGGGAGTTAACTCAAATAATTTGAGAGGATTAAAGAGTTGTGCATGATGTGAGGGGGAGCATATGTGAGATGTTATAGTCATGGTAGAGATATGAAGAATTCAGCTATAGATGTGAACTCAAACATGTTGATATTATGACTTGATCAAACCAAGTAAGGTGCTTTGACAATGTATTGAATCCTATTGCATAAATACAAAATGAGCTTTCTAAATGGTCAAGTCTTCTAATTAGAGGACTATGTATTAGAAAATGGAAGATAAAAGAGATTTGAGATTAGTTGATTTTAGTTTTTCAAAGTGGATGAGGTGTCTTTGTAATATTAGAATGTTGTTATGATCAGTTTCTAGTGTTTTTTCATGTTGACTAATGTATGTGCAAGGTCTGTAGGCTAGGTATGGAGATTTCTAGGTGTCATTTGAAGAACTACAAGTTTTCAAGGTGTCTTAGTGGGATTTATAGGTGTGTTTAACTCATTCAAGTGTGTTCTAGGTGATTTCAAGTTTTGAAGGTCTTTTGTGTGCAATTGGAGAATTTTGTTTGCTCCTGGGTTTCCCAATTTATGCTTAAGGGTATGCAAGTCAAAACATCATGGTATACAAATTATGAGTTTCCAAAGGATTCTGAGCTTGAAAATTGTTTTATAAGTCTGTATTGATGACCTCCAAGTTTGAGAAAAGTTTTAGAGATGGGTAATGACTGAAAAGTGGTGTGTCGACTGAGTTTCTCTTGTAAACCTAGTATTTTTGCTCGTGTTTGAAAAATGGATTACTTAATTATTTGATATCTGGGGATACTTAATCAATTTTAATGGCTAAATATGTGTTTAAAAAGTCTTTCATAGTCTTCTTGAAGTGCATGGTTGGTTCCATGGAGGAGGATTTATGCAAATGGAGGGTTAATTGGCTAGTAGGTTTTTAAAGGAATTATGTTTCAAAGGAAGATCTAAGTGTTGAATTTTTTCATGCATTAGGGGGAATACAATATTACTCCATATATGAAATTTAAAGACATGAAAGTTCATACATATAAATTTATTGGCTCTGTAAGGTCCAAGTAGAGTTATAAGGCCTCTAAGCAAGGCTGGTATGAAGAAATGGACTTTTTAGTCTTTTTCTCCAAAACAACAAGGTGCTCAAAGGGTTCCTAATATTAGTTTACTTAAGGGGATTCAACTCTTAATGATTTTAATGTAAGTTCATCAAAGTTTTGATGTTCATGTATGTTTTGTCTTCATAGAAGCTATGTATGATCAAAAAAGAGTGTAGTCATGGAGCATGCTTGAGAAACTCAAGGTAAGAAGAGGCATGCATAATGTTATGTGGATTATATATCATCTCTCATAGGTTTTACTTTCCTATTATTTGTCCTTTAATTCTTTTTAGGTTAGCAGGATTGGAAGTTGAGCCCACTTTGTCATTATGTCAAAGGGGGAAAAAGTGCTTGAAGAGAGAGACAGAGTCTGAGTATAAGCTTTGTGTTGGTGTTTGAAATCAATTAAAAATGTGGATATTGTTTTATATTTGTTAATTATGTCTCCATGGTTACCAATGATGTTTATGAGGTGTCATTTATGATAGAATTACATTGACAAAGTGTGATTCAATGAGCTTCACTGTTCTTGCATGGTCCTTTAGTTTTTGACTTGGTGAGGAAATTGATGGATGATATTATTAGTATGATTATTTTTTAGAGACCCTATAGGATGTTATTAGTTCTTATAATTCTTATGTAAGTGAATTTAATTCATTAGAATAGTCATATGAATGTCTAAGGTCAAGTAGTCATATTGAAAAACAAAGGTGAGTGAACAAATTAATGAAGTCATATTTCACACATGTGAAATTTTCAAGAGCATATTGATACATGAATGTATTCCCCTATGAAATTTTATCATGTGACTCAAATTTTAGCTCTTGAGGTTGAACATAGAAAAGTTTATTAAGTTGCAAAGTTGGCCTTCCAAGCAGATTACAGTAGTTCCCATACTTAGCCAAATTTGCATTATCAAAGATCTAAAGTGAGCATTTAATTATATCATAGATCTAATGGTGAAAAGTTAATCTAATTAGATAAGGATCCAATGTCATTTTTTAAATTCAAATATTCAAGATTGCATGTGCTACTGACATGTGTTACATTCATGGAGTTTGAGTAGCAAATCTAATGATGATTGTGAAACCTATAAGATATGGATCAATGGTGAGCACGTGATCATGTAGATTATGATCCAATAAATAATATTGAGTTAATAAGTCAATATAATGCTCATAATTCATGATAATCTACCAAGTGGTATAATTTAATTGGAATACTAATTGTAGGGTATGCAGAAGGCATATAGAGCTATCAAGTAGCACAATCACAAAAATGAGGATCTAAGATCAATAGTGAGCATTTTAAGGTAAAGAGAAAGATAATTCTAAAGAGATAGACAATGTGTATTTGGAAAAAAAATTTAGGGGGCATGATACTATGACAAAGTGTCTAATTTTTAGTGTTTGAATAGTGATCATTGGAATTTGAATATTCAAATTAACAAAGGAAAACTAGTGTATAGTTTTTGAGAAATACCTTTTGATCCAAGATGAATTTCATGGTAGTGTAAAAGGAAAATTTGTAAATGAATCCAAGGTGAATAAATATAAACTATTTATAAGTTTTTAATTTTAATATAGTCAAATATATTGAGATCCAAAGTTGACTATGTATTTGACCATGTTCTGTAAGTGACTAGAGAAGAATAATTGAGTTATTCTTGATAGTGTCTTGATGTTTCAAGATGAACTAACTTTGGAGGGTAATGTAGACTCCATGAGGAAAATTTGTGTGTATTTTTGAGGTTTTACCAATCCATGATTAGTATGAACAAATGATTTTAATTTGTTTGTGTTTATTTAATAAACTGGTAGTTTGAGTGACCATCTTACAAAGGTATGTTGAAGGCGTTCTGAGCAGAGTTGAGGAAACAAATGAATATGATTATGTCAATGATATCTCAAATTTTCATGATAAGGTATTATAGGTATTATGTTGCCCATATTTAGTTGTGGAGAGTCAAAATGGTTTGATTGTATGTGACTGGTCTAAGTGGTCATCATGAGAGAGTTGTTTTGAGTGATTAAAGCCTAAGTGAAGGTGTCCAATGGACATGGATATGTTTCATAGGTCAATTATGGTATATTCATGCATTTTTTTAGTGTATTATTTGATAAAAGTGTTTATATTCTTCAATTCTATATGATAGACTTTTATGTGTTTCTAGGCATTTTGGTGAGCAATCTAGAACGGCTTGGTTCAAGGTATGAGGTTGAGTTCCATGACACTTTGATCTATGTGGAAGAAAATAAGGGCCTATTGGATTTAGGTTTGATATGTTTCAAGCATTGGTGGAAGCTAAAGGTGGTTCAAGATTCTACAAGTGTAATGTGTGGATGTGAAGGCCAAATTGTTTTAGGTCTCTTTATGGCCTAATGGAAAACTTAAGTCTTAAAGACTATGGATGACCTATGGATTGTAATCTCTCACCCATGTAACATGTATATATACCTATTTAAAGTATAATACAAGTTTTTAAAGCATTTTTTCTAACCAATATGGGTTAAATGACTGTATGGTATAAATAATAGTCATAATTGGCCTATTTGTTGTGTAGTGTAGAGTGTGTGGAGCCAAGAGAAGGAGAGAACATTTGAAAGATAAGGTACATGTAATTGAGGAACAAAAAATATTGAATAGGATCATTCATGCTTGTCTAATAAAGGTGATGAAGGTGGACACATAGGTCATTGGACCTAATGAGACTAGAAGAGGTAGATTGAGTGAGTAAGCCCTAGAGGCTATTTGAGTGAGTGTGCTTAGTGGATGGATTGAAGAGAAAAGAAAGTTGAGGATTGTGTACATGACCTATAGGTCATGTTTCTGATGTTGAGATATATTTGTAGTAGGTTTTCTGAGTTTTTATGTGCGAAGAAGTGAAGAGTGATGTAAAAGGGTGTTTTGGATGCATTGCTTGTGTGTGATAATTTGTGAGAGTGTAAAGGGGAAAGAGAGAAAGTAAGAGAAGTCCATCATTAAGTATATAAGACATTAGATTAGAGCTGTAAATTAGATCAAGGTATATAGGTTGGTATTTTATTGTCTAAGGGGTTGGTTCCTCCTTTTGGGATGGGTGTCTCATTAAATTAAGGGATGGTTTTTCCTTGTTCAATTGGTACTAGTCTAAATGTTAAATCTTATCTTTTTAGGACTATAGTCCATCTTGGAAGGTTCAATGGGTTTTATCCCCAAAGAGGGTTTCCCACATATATCATGTGTTATGTGATTGATCTTATTATATCTTCCTTGTTCATTCCAATGGTTAATTTGTATGCATCATGATTGTATATGCTGAATTTTTAAGAGTTGGGAATTGAATTGGATTATTTAACATCACTAATTCACCTCCCTCTTAGTGATTGTACCTCTAACACTATTGTCTATAAGTGTTTCTTCAATATACATTCCTTTATCTATAATATCCTCACATATGTCAGCACTATGTATGCTTAGGTTATAAGCCACATATGAATACAAATTTGAAGTAAAATATTCACCAATTTTTTATTTGGAAGATTGTATGGAAAGTGAGTAACCAAACTTATACATCATTATATGTAAGTAAAAATGCATTCCACATCATATTATTTATAACTACATAAGACCATCATGTTCAAATCATTAAAGGTGATGATGAATCCTTTTGGCATGCTCAAAAATCACTCTAAAGCTTTTCCACACCAACTGCACGGAAACAAGTGAAGCATATATACATTATTATATTCTACTTCATGATAGGCTATAAATAACTCTTTTAGATGGTCTCTGAGATCACCCTGTACTTTGTATTTATTGAATTGAGGAACCTCAAAATAAAATGGGAAAGGTACATGGAGAAAGCTCATGTCAAATTCATATGGGAATATTTCATGAAATATTTACTTGTTACCTTGATTTATTTATTGCATCCATAGAACAATGTAATTTATGTCCTATAATTCTTGTAAGGTGGGATAATTATTGGATGGAGAAATCATATTTTGTTGATTGTTCAAAGGGGTATTAATTTGAATGGGATATATAGGTGGATTATGATTAAAATACATTGAATTGTCTTGAATTATTAGAATTATTCACCTTATAACCAAGATGGTAGTTTTGATAGGGTAAAAGATGTTAGGAAGCAATAGGAGGTGTATTATCCACACACTATCAATTTGGAGGAATTTTTTATTGATATGGAGGAATTTTCTATTGAAAAATAGGACCCTATCAGAAAGGAACTTGTTGTTGGGAAGTAAAAATTTGTTGATTATAATGGAGGGATTATGGATTGATAGGTATTTTTTAAGGATTAATCAAAACCTATTATTAAAGTGGAGGATTCATAATTTGTTGTTACATATTGGTTTTGGTTTGTTGAAATGGATGGTTGTTGGTAGCCTACTTTTTTGAGTTGGAAGAAGTAGGATAGGAATCTAGAGGAACTTGTTGGGGATTCAAAGGAACACATTGAAAATTAGAGGTAAGTTATTGAGTATTCAAAGTAACTTGTTATGAACTAGAGGCATGTTATTGGGAATTGTCATAAACTTGATATTGAAAATTAGAGGAGGGGACTTGTTGGGCAATAAGAGTAAGTTATTGGGAACTAGGAATAAATTGATGCATATTAAAAAATACTTGTGTTGTATTTATATCTTGTAAAAATTGACACACAAGAGATGTTTGTTCAGGATCCGTAAATTAATCTACATTTGATGGGATATAAAATATATGATATCAATGTTGTTGCTCCATGGGTTAGTTTTTCACCATACATGGAAGATTTTTAACAAAAGTAATAGGTAAGGTAGAAAAATGATAGGATATAATTAGGCTAGTTTTATAAAATTATTTAATGATAAGTTAGTTGTTTAGGTTAGGATCTACAAGTTTCCCTTTTCCTTTGTTTGACAATTCTAAAATTTGACTAGAAGTTCACATAATGACATGTTTGTGAGTGAAATTTTATGAAGGCATCTCCTCTATTTTAACATGGCTATGCACTTATTTGTTTTGGAATGGCATATTATCATATATAGGTTCATATAATTCCTCTTCTTGGATTTCATTATCTTTAAAAGATTGACATGGATTGTAAAATAATTTTCCCTTAGAATTGATATTATAGATAGCCAAACTTCTTGTATATCTAGGCATTTTTTGAATTAATTATATTTATATTGAATGATTATAGGAGGTTTAAATTTATTTTATTTAGGGAATGCATAAATATTTACTCAAAAATTCAAAGTGTATTTTTGGATTTAGAGAAATGATTTGAAGTCAAGTTTTTACTTCAGATGTCATTACAATATTTTTTATCAAGGCCTAATGTTTAAGTTTTCAAACTAGAGTGTTAAAAGTAGATCAATGTTCACTTTGAATTATTTTCCACAAGTTGGAATGAAATAGATAAAAGGTCTAGAATAATTTATTGAACATCCCTTAACCAAATTTGATCTTGAAATATTTAAAATACTTGGTTTTGACTTAACCTTTGAATTTAATTGAAGTTAGACTTTTAGAGTTACTTGTGTTCAAACTTGACTTTAGTTTAATTTTAAAATTAAGATTGGTTGACTTTATAAAACTTTACCTTAGTTTAATTTTGAAATTTGACATTGGGTGAATTTGGATTAGAATCAAACTTTTTGTTTCAAAACTTAATCTGATAGAGAGTTGACTGAGAATTGGGTTCTTGGTTCAAAATAACCTAATTTAGAATCAAAATGAGGAATGGATAGTGTAATGATGGAATGGGGATAAAGTACCATACCAAATGAGTAATGTAACACTTATAATATAAGAAATATGGTCCAAAAATTAGGTATAGCAAGCCTTATTGTGCTTGTCTAAAATGACAATGTTATTGATTTAGGAGTTTTTAAAATTATTTGATGTGTAAGGTGTGTCAAGAAAAATAATTATAAGATGACAAACAATAAAAAAACAATTCACAACTAGAACTTTTTTATGGTAAGATGGGTGTGTGAAATGATCATATTCCACGTAACTACTTTACTTTAAATGGTGAATTCTCAACTCTCAATTTAATGGGTACATCATGAAATATTGGGGGATATTGTTTTCCATCATACAAAAAAATCACTTGTGGCTGATGGTATTAAGCTAAAGTTTTAAAAGGTTTTCTACATGGTCCCCAATATACCTAGTGGTACATGGGGATCAAAAAATCATCATAGGAGAAATATTACCAAGAAACACGAGAGGGTCTAGAACATTTACATGCACTTAAGATGTAAAGGTCTCAGTGAAGTACAACCACAAAATTAGGCTTTGATGGGTAAGGTATGAGGTTTTTATTGGAGCCTAAAATCCTCACTTCATGGATTGAATTAGATTTAATTTTGACTTTAAGAGTTGGCTTGAGTTCAAATTTGACTTTTGTTGACTTTTAAAATTAACATTGATTGAGTTTCTAAATTTTACCTTAGTTGACATTTGAAATTTGACATTAGTTGATTTTGTATTAAAATCAAACTTTTTGGTTCAAAACTAACTCTGATTGAGATTTTATTAAGAATTAGGTTCTTGGTTTAAATGAACTTGATTTAGAATCAAAATGAGAAATGGATAGTGTAAAAATACAATGGGGACAAAGTACCATACCAAATGAGTATTGTTACACTTAGAATATAACAAATATGACCCAAATATTGGGTAGATCAAGCCTTACTATGCAAGTCTAAAATGACAATGTCTTTGATTTAAGAGTTTTTTAAATTATTTGATGTGTAAGGTGTGTCACACAAAACGATTATAATACAAAAAATAATCAACAACACACATTCAAAATAATCCTTATTTTTAATGGTAATATGGGTGTGCAACATAATCATATTGCATGTAACTACCTTAAAGTGATGACATAGTTATTTAATGCAACCCTCACTTCAACTATTACATCATGAAATATTGGGAGAGGTTGGTTTCCATTGCATAAAAAAACATTTTTAGCCAATGGTATTAAGCTAAAGTTTTAAAATGTTGTCTAGACGGTCCTCCATATACCTTGTAGTACATGGGGATCAAAAATACATCATAAGAGAAATATTACCAATAACCATGAGAAGGTTTAATCCATTTTTTGTACTTTACCTATAAATGTCTTAGTAAAGTGCAACCATAAAGTCAGGCTTATAGAGGTACATTCTAAGGTTTTTATTAGAGCATTAAATCCTCAACACTTCATGGATATGCTTCAAATATGAAACACTAAACCAATAATGACCAAATATAGCCTTAATTTATATCCCATCAAATGTACAGTGTTGGTATGTACATTGGGGGATCAAGTCCAAATTGTTATGCCCTAAAATTTTGTAAAAAGGAGATGAAATTCACCCCATGCAGTCAAAATTAAAGGAAATAAACATTATTTATAATTTTTAGGACCCCATGAAAGGGAAACTTAATACCATAGTCTAATCTAACATTCTTTTAGCAAACACAAGAAGTGAACAAGTAAAGACAAAATAAACATGCAAGAAATGAAAAAGAAAAAGGAAAAGTATTTTAGGAGCACTAAAATACAAATTTAAGTTTTTTGATTAAGAAATAAAGGAAACCTAAGTTGGTTTGTTTAAAAAAAATGTGAGTAAAATGAGATTTATTTGGTAGTAAATCCACTTCTTTGAATAACAAAACCTATAAAAAATGAGATAAGATTCTAGATTGTGGTCTTGGGTAAGTGTGGAAAATTAAAAATGCTTATATTTATCTCATGGTAAAAATAAATAGTTCAATCCCATAATTTATAAATTTGATCTTAAGCTTTAGTATGTAGATCTCACCATTTTGTAATAAGAATAACAATAAATAGGAGATTGGTAGTTCCTTTGATTAGTAGGGTGATAAACTAATTTCCATCATGATATCCTCATTTTTTAGGGTGTTACCATAGATATTAAATATAATAAATAATAAAACAAATAATTTAACTAATCCGGGAAACAATTCAAGCAACAATTTGGGTGACGGGTCCACCCCAATTGATGACAAAAATTCTGAGAGCCATAACTTTTGCACCATAGCTCCAATTTACTCGTTGTTTGAACCGTTGGAAAGATAATAATGAGGGGAAAATATTGATATGTAATTTAGATATGATATATGATTTTTTACCCCATAAAACCCAATGGAAGTTCCCTAAATTTCAATTTTAGTAATGCAATCTAAAAATAGTAATTCCTCAAATTTTGTATTGTTGTAAACCGTGGAAGTCAAACTACTCAATCTCCCTCAAGATTGGTGACCTTACATATCCTCCTCCCACCTTAAAAACATGTATAAATTAATATTCAACCCAAAATGGAAATCAGACATCTCTTCTTAGAGATAGGCCTATGTTTGGGTCTACAAATTTGATCAATAAAGCATCTCTTCTAAGAGATAACATTATTTGAATTATGTTGTTCTTGTTTCTTGAATTATATTTCAACCAAATATTTCTATAGGATTATATAAAATAATTTAACCTTATTAATCTCATCAAGCAATAGGATTATATCATCATTTATCAGGTCATTCACACTATTAGGGTTTTCAATCTCATCATTTGATAGTTTATATGGAATAGTGTGTTCCTATGGATCTACAATGTGCCTCACTAAAATGTAGATAATTCTTTCTATTTTCATAAAACACAAAGAAATATAAAGAGTATATCCATGATATTCCCATTACGTAAGATGATACCATCAATTATGGGGAACAATACCATTGAAATGCAGAGTATTCCCATTAATTCAAAGAAAATAAAAACATAGAAAAATTATCAAAAAAGTATGATAAATAATAATCCAATAGTGGATTTAGTTTTGTGTCGTATGATTAAAAACCAAATAGGAACACACTAATAAACCTAAAAACTCAATCATAGACTCTCAAGGAGAAATAGAGCAATACAAGTAACTATAAATGGAAGATAAAACAAGCATTATTTATGTTCTATGAGAGTAAGAGTTGTATGTTGTCCATGGAAGAATGTGCTTAGTAGTGTGATCAAATATTCTTTGGTAATGGTTCTCCTTACATCATCTCTCCTTGTCACCTTGGCAATGTTGGGCTTATCTTTGGCTTGGTTTTGATGCTTCTCTCTCTCATTAAATGTGCATTATAACACTACATAACAAGGCTCCTTGAAGGTATTTTTGAACCATAATATTACACCAAAAGAGCTTGTTGAATAATGGGTGAATCCCTATATTTATATCCTTTCAAACTACCTCTAACCCATTTGTAGCTAGGTCATATTTTACCATTGTTAACTTTATATTAACCTTGTTAGAGTTAAGAAGAGGAAAAATAATTAATATTTGGGATAGATATCCCATTTATTAAGTGTGGCTCTTCATTTTTGAATTTAAATCATTAAAAGAGATATTTCCTTGACTTTGTGACTGATGACATCATCATGACCTCAATTTTATTGGACTTTCCTCTTTACAAAATTCATTTTCGCTAATTGCACATGGAAATTTCACTTAGCATTTTATTTTATTTGTTTAATTTATTCATTATGCTTAGCATTTTTACACTTTATGAATTGTCTAAGTGCTCCGTTTAATGGGTCCAAAGGCGAAACTATCAATTTTATGGGTTAAAAATTGACTAGAGATGAATCTATGAGTGGTTATTATTATGTACATGTTAATACCCCAAATAGGGATGCTTCAACACTATTATGAGAAATAATGTCCAATGTGGGAATGAATTTAAGACATTAAATTTTCCCTAGGCTTAATTTTTATTTTTTTTATAGAAATCAATTTGAAGTCTAGGTAGAACATAGTTTTAGTCAAAATGGGGTGTCTATAATTTTCCCCTATTGGAGAAGGAATTACAAGATATAAGCATAGTAACATCTTCTCAAAAAATGGAAAAGCCATTAATACCTTAGCCAATCCCCCAGGAGGTGATAGATGATCTCTAGATGCCCCCTCAAGGGAGTGGATAATAAATAAGGTCAATGAACAAGGAAATGATGCAACCTATAGGTAACAAAGGTGTAACTACTAATTTTTCCAAAGGTAGTTATAATCAGTGGCATAGTGAGATACCCTAGTAGGGAAAATGAAAAGAATGATTTTCCCAAATGTGGTTATAATCACTAGCATAGTGAGGTGCCCCAATAGGGTAGGTGAAATAATGATTTTCCCATAGGTGTTTATAATCATGAATAAATTGAAAATTTGCTAGTAGGGTGGATAGATAAAAAAATGATGATTTGACCAAAGGCATTTATAATCATTAGCATAATATTTGTACCCAATAGGGTAGATGGAATCATGATACAATTCATCAATGCTCAAGTGGAGTGGATATGATCAGGGAAGGTTCACATAATTTTCTCCAATAAGGTAAATTAGGAAAGGGGCTTACTTATTGAATCCATACTCACAGAGTAACAATAATCCAACATAGAGGATAAACATGAATTTGGACTACCTACTAGTATGGATATGTGTGTCTTAACTAACATGGATTACTATTCATTTTTTATTTAATTAATCTTCATTTGCATAGTGTTAGGGTAGGTTAGTAATTTTACAAGAGTTAATAAGAAGAAGTACTGCTTGATGCATTATCTAATAGATTCTTTGGGTTGATTTTGATATAGCTGAGGATACTACATATCATAATTATAGAAAACTATAATAATAATGTGTATCCAAATCATGGAAAACTTAACTTAAGTTCAAGTACAAATAACTTAGCTGTAATATATGAACAATAAAATCTTAAGTGAAAATATTACAATAAACTAAGTGTAGGAACGTTCATGAATTCACAACTCAAGTAAAAGATAAGGGTATTAGAGACTCAAGTGTAAATAAAGTTTAAGAATCCTATGGAAATTTAGAAACAAAAAGGCAAAAAGTCAAAGAGAAATGAAATAAAGAAAGAAAGAAAAAAAGAAAATAAAACACCAATAGATAAAAAGAAACAAACAACAAAACACCAATGAAAATAAACAAATGAACAACAAAACACCAATAAAAAAATAAACACTAAAAAAAAACACAAATAAAAATAAACAAACAATAAAACACCAATAAAAATAAAAAAAATGAACAACAAAACACAAATAAACAAAAATAAACATGTCCACAAATAAATAAAACAACATAAACAAAAGAAATAAACAACCAAAGCAAATAAAAGTGCAATAAACAAAATATTCTAAATAAACAAAGGAAAAAATAATAATGGTTAATCACAATGTTAGTACAAATATAATACAAATTGCTTGTGCATGTATAATAGAGGTGTTACTCTTGGCAATAAGGTGACCCCTAAACTAGAGAGCAATGGCACATGTATAACAATAGATGATAAAAAGACTAACAATGTTTCCTCTAGGCTATATGGAATAATGACATTAAAAAATAAAATGGGGGAATAGAAGAAAAGGGAGGGATAACTGATCTGACTCAAAATGGACTAGGTAAGTTGACACTACTTACATAGTCCCATAGACACAAGATCCAACTTAAACTTCAGGCTAAATGTAATTCTCCAAGAAATGGGATAAAAGAAAATCAATGATAAGAAAACATGATTGTCATGTAGAGGAATATAGGAATGGTCTCCAATAATTGTGATTGTGTATAAAAAGAGAGGGATGATGTTCATAATAATGAGAGTGTTAAAACAATAAAATCATGTAAGTGTAAGAGTATGGTTTAGTCTAAAACCACACTAAAAGTCAAAAGATGAGTATTCATAAATGAATTAAATTGGTAATTTATAGTGTTTACTACATCTATGGTTTAGAAGGAGAATGAACTCATAAAATAGTGAGAGTGCAAATAAATCATAAAATGGCAAGAACATTAGAAATGGTTGCTCATAAAATAGGTAGATCATAAGAAAATTTAAGGCATCATTAGTACATCAAATTTGAATTCACAACACTTATAAAATGGTGAGATTGTATGGCTAAGGCCAAGAAGGATGGGGAAACTAAAGGACAAGTGGTTACTTATGAAATAACCAAGAGTCCCAAAATACTTAAGGTAATGAAGTGGTCAAAAAATGAAAGAAGGTGCAGTTGAGCTAACCTAATATATCTCATGTATCCAAGTGTTGCCTACATAGTCTGTGCAAACCTCAACCCAATGTAGTTATCCTAGAAATGGGAGGAAAAATACCAAGGTGGTATAGAAATGAAGCTGAACAAAAAATATGGCCATCTCAAGAAATTTTGATGTATTTATATCTTTCATGAAAATTCTAAGCTAATTTTAATGATTTTAGGATTTTTAGGATTTTCTATATATTTATAAATGTGTAGGGGTTTTAGAGATATTTAAATTTTTTTGGAATTTTCTAGGTATCTCAAATCAATGTAAAATTATGAGAAATAAAATGTGTAAACTCATAAAATGATGAGAGCATGGCTTAGGTTTCTCACAAAATGATGAGAGTATTTAAGCTTAAACTGCTCATAAAAAGGTGCGAACATGGCAAAGGGGTGATTAAGATGACTTCAACATAAATTGAGTGTTGTCTACATAGTCTCAAATGAGATCTCAAGCCACTATAGTTCCTCTCCACAATGGAAGAATCCAAGTAACAACAAGTTCATGAGTAGGCAAATTGAAAAGTATAAATAGTGATGTGGTACTATGAAAAAAATGTTGTTTCTAATTTTCCTAAATGAGGTTATAATGAAGAAATAATGGCATGGGTCAATGATTCTAATTTGACCAATAGAAGTTATAATTAGTAGTTACAAGAATGAGATATAATGTGACAATGAAGAATGCAATTTTCAAACCACTATCATACTACCCCAAGATACTACCTCTTTATGAAATACTAATCAGCTATTGAAAATTCATTTAAATACCCTCTCTAAATGTGCTAAAAGAACTAATGGATCATAACCAAGGTTACAAGGGGTGGGAAATGGAGGGTAAAATAACTTTGATTAATATTGATGGTATGAAAGGAACAATATATGATATGGTACAAAGAATGTGACATTATGATACAATATAAATGATCCTCATAGATAATACCTAGAGTCTCTCAAGTGAAATAATGCTTAAGGTGTATTATGTTCTTGGGCTCATGAAATTCATCTTCTTCAATTGTAGCTAACCTATAAATGCCATATCCATAATTAGCAACAATGACATAAGGGCCTATGAAATTAGGCTTGAACTTGTCTTTCTTCTTTTCCTTGACCATAGTGTTATTATGATTTTATTTAGGAGTAATATAACCAAGATCTAACTCTTTATACTTGACATGATGATTATATTAAACACATGACTAGTTTTGATATGTTTGATGCATGTTTATAGTGTCTATGCATTTTTCATCTAGTAGCTATATCTCTTGTAGACAAGCTACCTTATAATAATTATCATCAAAGATGTGATTCAATGAGATACACATACAAGGAAACTTTACCTCGATGGGAATAATAGCCTCAATGACATAGATAAGGTAATGTGGTGTGTCTCTTATTGAAGTATGATAATTAGTATGGTAAGACTAGACGGCATACAAGATCTGCAGGTTCCAACCTTGACCATCATCATTGACAATCTTCTTAATAATATAGATAATGGTCTTGTTATATGCCTATGCTTGGTCATTACCTTGTGGGTAATATGCATTAAAAAATGTTGGGCAATGTTAAACTTGGCATAGAGTGCTTTGACATCCTTGTTTTTAAATGATCTACCATTATCAAATATAATATCAGATGAGATACAATAGAGGCAAATGAGATGGTTGAAAATGAATTTGGAATTTTTTTTTCTAGTCATGTAAATGAGGGGTATATCTTCAACCCACTTAGTGAAATACTCAATGGAGGTAAGGATATCCTTATGGCCATATAAGGAGGTAGGGTTAATATTCTAGAGAAGATCAAGTCTACACATTAATAATGACCATGGTGTAGTCATTGGTTTGAGTTTTTTTATCCAGAGCATGATTCAAATTTGCATTACTCTAACAATTATTACATATTTTTACATAATCAGTTTTATCTACTTCCATGGTTGGTCAATAATAACTAGTGTGTAGGACCTTTTTGGTAAGTACAAACCTGCTAGTGTGTGCTCCACAAACTCCTTCATGATGTTCCCTTAACACTATTATAGATTTTAAGGAATTAAAACAACAAATTAGAGTTCTATCAAATATTTTGTAGTAAAGGGTTTGGATCAGTAGAGTATGTCTAGAGGTTTGGTGTGTGAAAGCTTTTTTTTACTTACCTGAAAGGTCTAGTGGAAGGATGTGGTCATGAAGGTAGTTATATAAGTATGAATACCAAATAGAACTAGGATAAATAATGTTAAAAATCATTTAAATGGTTGAAGGTTCATGAATAGGCATTATAAGATGTTCAAAGAGTAACTAATAGTATTTAACTCTATATGTGTTAAATATTAAAGAAACAATGGTTTTTATGGCATATATTGTACTATTATTGACCCAAGGTATGTGTGCAAATTTAATATGGGAAATATATTGCTTGATAATATCCACCATAGCCTTGTATGGTACCATATTATCATCTTTGGTCTAGAACTTATATATAACTTGATTGATTATTTGCTAAAAGTCACCATGAACTAAGAGACATTGAATGCTACATTGTACTACTTAACAAAGCCCTAAAATAGGTGTTTCATATTTAGCCATGTTATTAGTACAAGGAAATTTGATACAAAATGATTTTGGAATGAGATACCCATGTGGTGTAATAAATAAAAATATAGACCCTAATCCATGACATGTGAATGACCCATCAAAATACAACTTCCAGTGATGCTCCTCAAGAGGTGTTACTATGATGGTTAAGATGTACTTATTTGAGAATGCAAAAGTGAGTGGTTCAGTATTTGAAAGGGGAGATATAACAATCTAATTTTCAAGTGCTTGTCCCTTAATGACATTTTTATTAATGTACTTAATTTCAAATTCACTAAAAATAATGATCCACTTAGCCATGTAACCCTATAAAGTTGGTTTTGATAGTAGATACTTAAGCAGATCTACTTTGGCAATGACTATGGTCTTGTTGTTAATCATGTAATGACATAGCTTCTAGATTGTAAATACCATAGGTAAACATGATATTTTTATTAGATTATAGTTATGTCCATACACTACCAATGTATGGCTTAGATAATACATGACATGTTCTTTCCCATGTTCATCATGCTGGGATAATAGTTCCCCCAAGGCATTATTAGTGGTAGATAGGTATAATAGGAATGGCGTCCATAACATTGGTGGTAATAGAACATATGTATTGGATAAATATTCCTTCAATTGCTTAAAATATCTTTGACATACTACACCCCAAATAAATGTAATACATATCTTTAATAAATGAGTGAAAAGATGGAATTTATTGGCCAACTATGAAATGAAGCATCTCATAGACTAAAATTGCCCTAAAAACTATGGACCTAGTTCAAATTGAAAGGCATTGTCATCTCGGTAATGGTGTGTACCTTTGTGGGATCGATTTCAATGCCTTAATAATAGATAATAATGCCTAATAATTTTCTTGAAGTGACACTAAATATGTGTTTCTTAGGATTAAGTAAAACCTTATACTCATAAAGCCTTTCAAATATATTTGGTAATAACACCAAATGATCTACATGGGTCTTAGATTTACCCAATACATCATCGGCATAGTCTTTAAAACTATAATGCATCATGTCATAGAATGTAATTGTCATAACCCTTTGGTAAGTTACGCCAACATTCTTAAGGGTAAATGAAATAACCTAATAGAAAAATGTTCCCAAAGGAGTGGTGAAAACTATCTTATGTTGGTCCTCTAGTGCAATCTTGATCTTATTATATCCTAAAAATCCATCCATGAGAGAACTAATTTCATACCTAATTATAGATTCAATAATCATGTTGATATTTGATAAAGTAAAGTATCCTTTAGGTGGCCTCATTGATGTCTTTAAAATAACTATAGATTTTGATCCCTTTTGGATTTTTAATGATAGGCACAATGTTTGAGATTCACTATGAATAGTTGATTGGTTTGATAAATCTTGCTTCTAAAAGTTTTTCCAACTCTTGCTTAACTAGCATAAACATACAAGGAAAGATCTTATGGATTCTATACTTCAGATGTTTAGCATCAAGATGTATAATGAGATGGTATAAAACCAAGGTTGGGTATAAATCTAGCATATTCAAATATTCCCATGAAGATATGTCAACAAACTCACTCAAAATGGATGTAAAACTTCACATTCCTCTTTAATGAGGGAGGATCCTAGTTTGATCCACTTTGAGTCATTTGGGGTCCTGATGTTTACTTTCATAGTACCGTTTACTAAGAGAATCAAGCCATATTTTAGAATAGTTAGCAAGGATGTAAATTGGCTAGTAATAGCAAAATACTCTAGTCAAACTGGTTCTTCATGTTCTCTCAAATATGATGAATCTAAGTCACCTAATGGTAGTAATGTCTATGTAACAAACACTATAAGACTTTGTCAAATAGTTTAATAAAAGGCATGTTGTTCCTCTATACTAATCTTGGACTGAAATGAAGTTCATTGTAGGTGGTCTCTTCAGCTCCATTCAAAGAATGGTGAACATACCTATCTAGTGGTGTTTGAAGTAGGTTTTCACTAAGAGACTGGATTTTGTCTTTACTTTTACCCCCTAGTCCAAAATCACCTCAAAGAGTTTTTCAATTTGGGACCTTGATATTTTATTCTTTTCTTTTTGGCTAAGGGTGTTCACCCACTCTTTAAAATAAGCAACAAGATCCAATTTGATAGAGAACCCTTATTTATGGTCTCCTAATAGAACATTATCTTGTAGGACCATAAAATCACTAAAGGCCTCATTATTCTCAAACTCATACAAAGGTATTATGGATTTTTGTTGGTATTAATCTCTAAGATGAGGATGATAAAGGGTAAGTGAGGAATGTTAGATTACTAGCATGATGGTAAAAATGGTATATGGGTGAAATATGTTGGCACTAGAATTGTATTCATATATGCTATGATCAGACTCTACTTCACTACTGACATCATCATCATTAGTCATTAGCATAGGAACATAAATAGGATATATGGGGTTTCCCCTTGGTGGTTTAAATACAAAACCATGAGTTCTTATGTATTTGGTCATAGAGATGGGCTCAATATTACCCTGATGATTTTCCCCCAAGCCTCTACCTTCATATGTTTGATTATCCATGATCATGTTAGGGATGGGATACTTTGAACTTTGGTAGTAATCTACCAATTTGACATTGTATAACCAAGAATAATCATTTGTAAGTGATTCTTGTTCTTGGCTAGTGGGCAGCATGAAAATAATAAGAAATAGGCTATCAATCTTTCATTTTCCCTTTCATCGTCGTTCCATACAAATTGTCTTAGATTTGGTTCTACCATAGGTATTGGGATTTAGAAAAAGCTTGGATATATGGAATATTTCATGAGTAAAATAATCTCTTGGACCATTATCCAAAATGCTAAAATTATTATACATTTGAATAGGAGGCATGTGTGAAGATGAGGCAAGGCTATTAGGGTCTATGCAATTAGTCTTTGGGAATTCAACAAGTATCAATTTGTCTTTGTTATTCTTTGGCAAAGGGTTTAGACCAAAATGGTAATTTTAGATTTTATATTTAGCCTCCAAATGCTTATAGTCTTAATATGGTTTTAAGTCTCCATGGATAGTTAACTCTATCCTAGAGTGATAAAAATTGATACACTAGTGCAATGCTAAACGAATTTCATGTATCCATGGTCTACCCAAAAGAAAATTGTAGGATAATTCCATATCTATCACATGGTAAATTGTATTATGGGTTAAAGGTCCAATGACCACTATCAAATTAATAATTCCTTATGATTCCCACACTTCATTCTCATAAGCCTTGATAGTAATAGTTTTTGGCTACAGGTCAGATGCCATGTATCCTAAATGCTTGATTATCTTTAGAGGCATAATATTCAGGCAAGCCCAATATATTATCCATAAGGACACATTTAACAATGTGTTGCATGATAAAAACTTCAATTTATAATGGGTTATTATGGAGAGAGACAAGGGATGACATATCACTTTAGGAAAAGGTTAATTATTGGCCTAGGGCTAGGTGTGTAACCAAAGCTTTAAATTTGTTTGGTGTAATGTCATTTGGAAGTTGGGATTAACCTAGGATTTCTATAATGATATTCTTGGGGATGGTAGATGTACATAAAAAATCAAAAAGGGAGATTTTTATAAGTGTATTTTGGAGTTGTTCCCATTATCATATTCTTATTTATTTAAAAAAGGTAATTGGCTTACTCTTAGCTAACATAGTGGGTTGGATTGGCTCATTGGTATGGGTTTCAAGTCTGGGATGGTGATTTTAGACTATAGAATTGTAATTGTATAATCTAAAATAGGTACAAGACTGTCATAACTAGAAAATGATGGAGATGGACCAGATAGGGTAGTTCTTTATTTATAGTGTGCTTAGCTATAGCCATGGGGTAATGAAGAGTTATCGACATAAGGTCCTGAAAGGGTAATCCTTGGTTGCTATTGCACTTGGCTATGGTCACAAGTTAAGTAAGGATTCCCAAAATTAGTCTATTGATTAGGATTGTTAAGAAATGGTCATGGTTGGTTAGCATTCAGTCTAGGATTGATGGTAATGGTAAAACAATGACCACCTATAATATGACCTAATACATTAATATAGTCATGTGCAACTACATGATAGGTCCACTAGTTAATGGGGTCATTTTGGCCTTGGTTCCCTTCATTTTATGGTTGATGTTTTATTGTTGCTATTATTTTTGTTGTTACTATGGATATGGTCTTCATTGTTGTTGTTGTTGTTGATTGTTATTATCATGTTATGGAAACATATTTTGATAGACACCCAAGTTTTGATTAGAAGTGGATGCTTTGTTATCCAACTAGATCTCTCCATTTTTTAATATATTCTTAATGAGGTGATTTAACTACATAAAATGGCATACAGAATGTTCATGAACTTGATGGTATTCATAGAACTCATACTCTTTGTACCAATATGGATAAGGTATTCCCTAAGGAAAGTGTTTTTGAATTAGAAAACTAATCATATTGACAGTAGATAACTTTTGAAACACCACTTCAATAAGCTCACTAAGGTCGCTAAAGACTCTAGGAGTGTGTCTTCTTCTTAGAGGATGGGTTTTTTAAGGTGGTGGTTGTATGATTTGAGGACTTGGTCTGGGCTGAGGCATACACTACACTTGTTGGATAAGCTACATTTGTGACATAGGATGAACAAATAGTGTTTTCACTATTTGAACATGACATGATTTAGTGGATCCATTACAAATAAAATTATTATTAAAGTTTTATGTCTTAGGTTTTTCATAATTATTAGGCTAAGTGAGAGCATATGATTACACTTGAAATTGACTAGGGTTATAACTTCATCCTAAATTTTGGTTTTGGCTTTGAATCTAGTTGAGGAAGATAACATGATAATCCCTTTGTTGATAAGGTCTTTTTTGATTTGTATGACTCTCTCAATTATCTCATTTAACGTGTGTGCACACTGAATCTCCAAGTGGTAAGATATTTCACTATGCAATTTTTTAGTAAACATAACTACCAATTATTTATCTAGTAGATTATGGGTGAAATGGCTAGAAAGTGTTATCCATTATTGTAAATAACTTGCAAATCTCTCACCTACTTTCTCTTTGGCCTGACTTAAATCCACTATTGAAATATCATGTTCTAGATTGTAGGAGAAATGTTTTAAAAACCTATCTAAAATATCATCAAAGTTAGATACTAAGTTTTTTGGTAACTTAAGAAGCCACTACAAAGCCTATACAGCTAGACTTTAAGGAGAAAGAAGAAGCAGGTAGATGTCACTATAGGCTACTAGCTAGCAAGAGAAAAAAACTCTTTTAGATGTTATCTAGGGCTTTCTTTACTCATTTACTTCTCAAATATTGGTGTCTCATAACTTGGAATAAATGGTATTTGTAGATACTCCATGTTAAATGTGTATGAACACATGTCATCCAATTTAAACTTCTTAGTTTATTTTTCTATCTAAATGGATGCAATTGCATCTTTCATTTATTTCAATTCTTGGGATAAGAAACTTGATGGCATAGTTGGTTGTGGTTATGTCTAGGAATTAAAAGGTGGATTACATTTACTAAGGTAAAATGGAGGAATGGAGTATTATGGAACATTGGTTTGATAAACCAATCAACTAGTAATATGCATCCATGAAATGGGATTAGGCTGTTGATATTGCATGCATTATTGGTAAATATTCTTGTTGGATTTAGAGTATGGCCTTGGGTTTGATAGAATTGAGGTTGTGATGGAAGTATATGTCTTTGTGGAAGGTATTATGCCTACTGAGTTTAAGTAAGAACTTACTATCGACTAGTCAAATCCAGATGTATAAATGGTACTTGTTATTGAATAAAGCCATGCCTTTGAATATGTGGCACATGTTGGGTAAAAGGAAATGGTTCACTGATAGGTACTTTCTAGATGTTGGCACCTATTTTTTAAACAAACACCTATTGTGAACTAGATACATGTTGGGTGTTTGGTATTTATCATTAACCAATAAGAATGTATTGTTTATTATAAAATGCCTACAATTGTTGAGGTATATTAGTCTCTGACTATTAAGGTGGAATATTTTTTATCACCTATTGAGGTGGCATAATGTTTTGCCTTTACTGAGGTGGAAAATTGGTCTCTATTTATGGCTAAATAATATTATCCATCACTTTTTTATGTGGGATAACATTCATCAATTGTTGAGGTAAAACATTAGCTGACACTTGATTACTTATCCCCTAATGTTGTGTGCTTGAATAAGTAGATAGTTTAGGAGTGGGAGTAACTTGTGGTTTAGAACTAGGCATTTATGCCCCCTTATTGTGAACCACTCATGGTATCATCAAGAGGAACTTTTTATAGATCATTTTATGGTTAATTTAACCCAAATTGGCTTGATTTATAAGACACTTATGTGTTATCCACTATATTTGACACATGGTCCTAAGTAGAAGCCATAGTCACTTATTTAATGAATGGTACATTAAACATGTTTTATACTCAATTAATTTGGTAAAGTGGGTCCATACCTAGATTAATATGACCTAAAGAATCAATTTTCACTCATGTTGAATGAGTTAACTCTATACATGGGGTATTTGATATGGCCAACATTAAAATTCCTCTCTAGATTAAGATAAGTCTGGTAAGCTTTCTATATTTACATTAATTAGTTCATCATGGGGCCCTCTCCATTTTTAATTATATTTTGATCTTGGTTTGACATTGTTATAAGTTCTTAAGGGTAACTAGTATAATCTTGTTCAATGGGTCTAGTATAAGATAAGTTTCAAGGGACTCTAACTAGACTATGTATATTTTCATGAGGAAAGCCCTCCATAAATTTGGCTCCTACCTCTATGGATCTAACCGAAAAATCTTCCTTTTTTTCAATAAAGTGATGATTAAACAAGTATGGGCCATAAATTGATTCATGTTAACATAGTAAGGTTGTTGTTGGACTTGTTTAATAATAGATCATACACTAGTAAGATATATATTCTTATTATTGATTTTGATAAGGAGATGTATTAACCAAGTAGTGTGATAATGTATCTTGTCCTTATTATTCATATTAATTAGTGTAAGGGGGATATGGATCTATCTCAAAAACTATGTCATCACCATATGGGTCTTGAACAAAGGCATCATTCATGACTACATTTTTTTAAATCTAGATTATACATGGTACCACTACATGTGTATCAAGGCATATCCAAATCCATAATTAAATCTCATGAATAAAAGTTTTATAGTTCACAAAAATATTAAAACACCATTTAAAAAGATTGTTCGGTGCTTGGTACATCCTAAACTTGGTCTAGATGGAAAACTTGATCTATTATTGCAAATAGTTTAAACTTGGCCTAAAATGGATTTCTTTTCTAAAATTATCAATGAGTAGCCTGATCTTAAATACCTCTAAGGTCTAAGGTCTTTCACATAAATGGTTAATTAAATTTAAATTTGAATCTCAGTTTTGTCAAAGTATTTAAAACAAGTGGTAATCTAGGTCTAAAATGAAAATGTGCTAGATCTTTGGAAATAAGGTAAAAAGCTAGACTCTAAAGGCATGAACTATATCTAAAAATTTCAAGGCAATGATAGGTCTTTGGTAAGAAGTCACAAATCTAGACTTTAAAACAAATTAGGCGTTAATACTATAAGATGATGTTAGGTCTTTGGTAAGAAGTCACAAATCTAAACTCAAAATCAAACTAGGTCAAGGTAAAAACTTGTAATTAATATAAGGTAAACAATTTGAAACACTTTGAATCAATCTCGACATATGGATTATAAAACAAAATTGATCTTGGTATAAGACATTCACTCTAGGCACACACCTAAAAAAAATTGGGAAATTACTTAAGTGAGAAAAATAAGAGTGATGAGTAAATCATTAAAGGTCAACTAACTATTCTTAAGGTTGTACTTAAAAAGAGATTTTTGACCTTGGTTCAAGTCAACAAATTGACTCAAGGCAAAATTAAGTAGAAAACTTCCTAAATATATACAATAGGGTCTTTAAAGTAATAAATTAGTCCAAGTTACATAATTCAAAGGTAAGAGGTAAATGCCCAAGTGAAAATTAAGTAAGACATGTATATACTGATCAATTTTGAATCTAAACTTCCCAAGACAAATTATGAACTTGGTTTAAAATACTTGTATTTTTTAAATTGGTAACATCCTTGACCCAAATGGATGGGATAATGATAACAATTTTAGACCAAAGGCACACATGGTTTCAAACTTGGTTTGAAACAAGGCAATGTTTTTGGAATCACATGAGTAAAATAATAATGTTACTTTAATCAAAATGTGTGACAATGGTTATAGATTTAAAAATCCAAGGCAAATACTTGGGATGAAAAGAGAAGTGTAACAATGCCCTATTTAAACAAGTGACATGCACAAATGTTTCTGGGATAAAAATTCTAAGGTAAAAGTGTGACACTAAATGGAAAAAATAACCCCACATGGGCAAAAGTGTGATAAAAACATGTGATGTTTATGACTCATTTTTGAACAGACAAACAACTAATTTCTAGTCTCAAAACACACATGAAAATTAAATAATATACAAGTATCCTAAATGGCTCATCCTATCACTATAACTGACATGGATCTGTATAGCTTCTGCCAAAATTTTCACCCATATAAAAATGCTTGTGAGGAATTAAATGTTAATCCAAAAATTAAAGTATGGGTGTATGTAGAGTTTTTATTTCCCCCTCTATCTCTCAATCATTGGTATATGGCATGAACTTAGAGTGAGGAAAACTCAACATTTGATAATCAATTACGTGGCAAGTGGAGTTGACTAAAAATATATAAGTTTCAAACATACTAGATCATCCTAAATGTGGCTAACACAAGATCATAATCACATCAATTGGGTCCACACTTACTAACTTACTATGAATTGGTCTATTTATTTTCATATTAACTCCATCTATCTACTGCTTAATGGATTCCAATGTATATCAAGACCTAACTTGGGTTTTTTTAGGATTGGAGAGGCTAGCCACTCATCTCCCTTGAAATCCCAATATCATGTGCCTTGATTTGTATACCCCACCATGGAGAAAGGTTGGTATGATGCTAGGAGATGAAGCTTCAGGTCAACACACTCCTAAAAAAATCATGGGGAGGTGAAGAACTCTTATCCACAAGCCAAATGCATAAAAATAAAAAAATAAAATAGAAAGAATTTATAGGTTGCTTTTGAATCACCCAAGTTACTTGGAGCCATGGGAGAGCATACACAACATTATTTACAACATAGCTTTATAAACAATGATAATAAACCAAGAACTTTTGGTCACCCAAGTTTGCTAAAGGGGATGGGGGGAGCATATGATGCAGGAGCATCTACAAAAGTTTCAAATTCTAGTGTAAAAATTCAAATTTTGGTTTTCCCTCCAAATTGTGAGATTTCAAAATTTCACCTTGAAAGTAAAATGTAATTATCAAAAAGTGAAAGTAAAAAGGTAAAAAGTAATGGTTAGGCTGTTGAGTAAATTAGGGGGAAATGGTTGAAACTATTTTCAACCTTAGAATATTGTTAAAACTTAAAAACAACATTTGTTTGCCTTAAGCCCAATTTGGGCGTAGAAGTTGGAAGAAAATCCTTGAAAAGAAAACAAAGAAGAATTCATTAAATAGAGAGGATGAGAAAATAAGGAGGATGAGAGGGCTGTAGAAGAGAAGAAGAACAGAGAGGAAATGTCCTCTCATGCAAGGAAAGAGAATGGAATGAAGAAGAGAGAGGAGAATTAGTGAGGGAGGACCTCACTCAAGAAATGGTAAAGGAAAGAGAAGGAGCAAGTAAGAGAATGTGTGAAGAAGCAAATAGGGATTTGGAAGCCATGAAATATGAATTGAATCTGGTATTAAATTGTAAGTCTTCTAGTTGATCAAAAAAAAAAAAATGAATGTATTTATTTCATATATGGTTTCTTATGAATTTTGGTGACAGGCCTATATATATATATGAGTATGTGAATGTTTATGATGGTTTTATATAGAACAAAGAAGAAAGACTGGTTATTTGGCATGTTGAGTATAATTTTAAACTGGTATTTATGTGAACAAAGGATCTTGAGAACTTTGAATGCTATAAAAAGCCCAAACAGGCCTAAACAAGGTATTTAGGCATCTAAATTACAGCCCACTGCCCAAAGAAAACCCTATGTGAAAATGGTTGCATGATGTTCATAATGGTATGGATACAGGTCTATAAGGTAATTAGAAACCTAAATGAAGAAGAAACAGGCTTAGAAATCCCTTTGATATCTCAAAACTTCAACTGTTGAAATTCAGGCCTGTAGGTGACAGTATACAGGCAAGGGTCAAACATTTGTATGTTTTTGCAAGGTAAATGCATTGAAAAGGTCTTATTGGTTATAATTATAGGAATAGGGGAATCACTTAAGGTATGGACATGTTTTTATAACATTTTTAAGTCCATTGATCATTGAAATAAATAAGAAAAATCTTGAACCCTGCTGACTGTCATACAAATACAGTCAAAAAGACACTATGTTGTTGAGCATTAGAAGGTACATAAGGTTGACATGACCAAGATGATTATTGGAGAAGGTGTAGGGGGTTAAAACAGACCTTATACAAGTGATTATATCCCTTTAAACTGTCTAAAACACCCCCAGCAAAAATAATTAGCTCGCAGCCTGTGACTGTCATGGGAAAATTCTGAATTAGGTTCAAACCCTCAAAATGAGTTTTAAAGCTTGAAAACTCTTGAAACTTTGTAATTTGAACCTTTATGATGTTATAAAACTGTTGGAAGTGGTTTCAAGGTGCCAAAGTACGGATAATTACGGAAAAAGTCAATTGCCAAGTGGAGCCTAGGTGCATGTGAAGGGAAGAGCGTAGGCCAATAGAGGAAAAGTGGATTTCTCCAAAGAAGTACCCTAATAAATGATTGATTCACTTGTAAAAAGGTAATGGGTATCTGTAATGATGCTTGGTTTGCTTAGAAAGTCTGTACATCACTCTGGACAAGGGGTTTTGCACTAAAGGAGGGCTAATTGGAACAGGGCCTAAAGAAGAAAGTATAATTCCGTACAAAGTAACCTCAAGATATTTTTATGTATGTTATAAAAGGGCTTAATGGGTATCCATAAATGTATTACTTTCATTATTGAGTCAACCTATAAATAGTTATGGCCAATAAACAGGGAAAATAGGGCTACAAGGAATGCTTGAACTAAATCAGGCCTATATATGAAGTTAGCTCATAGTTGATGGTTACAGAGTTGTGTAAGATCGGTTTTCATCAGCATACATCCTAAGGTTGGGTTTGCCAAAATCAAAGAATTTAATATAAATATTTGAATCTAGTTAAATAATAAAAAAGAATAAAAAAGCCTTAGGAGCTCTAACTAAAGATGTAAATTCTTTTTACTAACACCAAATTGAAATGTGTTTGAAATTTTTCCCCTTGGTCATGTTTGCACTTGTAAAAAGATTGGAAAAAATGATTAAAAATAAATGGTTAAATAATTTTTAAGAACCTTGACCAAATGTTAATGAGTTTTAACCTTTGTTTGTGAAATTTGACTTTGTTAAAATGAAAAATTGATTAAAAAACACCAAAACTTGGATTAATTCTCTACAAACATGGTTAGTGGATTTATTTGTGTTTAAGCCATAGTGATATTTCTACAAGTTAGCTCAATATATATACAACATTTAACTCTTAGGTTTTTTCAAAAAAAACATGGAGTAATCATTGATGATTATTATAGGGATCATTGCCAATTTCAGTGATTGACACTGATTTGTTACGATCATCAATAATTCTTTAAATTTTGCTAAAGACTAGCGTGTTTTGAAATAAAAATTCTTGACAAATAATGTTTGAAACTCAAAATTCTTACTTCCCTACAAGATGAAGGTTAGGGAACAAATAAATTATTAGGCACCAAAAAAATGAAGAAAGCATTGAGTTTTATTATGTTTCTGGTTTGTTATGTTTTGATGTAGAGATCATTGGCGATTACTATAGTGATCATTTCCAATTTTAGTGATCATTGGTGATTTAACCTGATCGTTGTCAATCCCTATGACTAAATTGAGAGCTAAAATTTCTTCACTTAAGCCATTTGATCAAATACTTGGCACAAAAATGGTTAGGAAAACATTCTAATAAAAAACTAGAAGAGATTTATGGGGTATAGATCCCACCGAGCATGCTATTATGTGATCAATAAGAATCCAAGAGAGGATTTAGTATTGTGTTAGTATGATTCAAAACCATATAAAAACATACTAATAAACCTAACCCCTGAAATTTAGACACTTAAGGAGCAAGAGAACAATACAAGTAACTATCAATGGAAAACAAACCAAGAATTATTTACCTTTCTTGAAAGCATAAGTTTTATGTTGGCCATGGATGAATGTGTTTGGTCATGTTATCAAAGAGTCTTTGACAATGGTGTCTTTTGGCCATTTTTGGCCCACATACCAATATTTTACCCATATGGATCAAGTTGCTAATGGATGAATAGATGGATAAGTTGTAGAGACTCTTCAGAATGTCAAGAGTGCTTAGAATGATTATGTAATTACATTGTTTTCAATTGGTTTTGCATTATGTTCATACAACCATTTTGGGGCTAGTGGCATAAATTTTGAGCAGATAATTTTTTGATGTTATATATCACATGCATGAGGGTGACAAGAGAGAATGGTCACATGTGTTTATTCATTTTAGTCCCAATAATATATACACCAAGTTTTAGGTGATTCAATGAAGCACATCAAAAGATATGAATATCCAAAGTTGGCCTCTCAGTCAAAATTTGATAAGTTTCCATACTTAGCCATTTTTGAAGAAAATCAAATATCTCCAAATGAGTGCATTGAAAAAGCCATATCTTTCACATGTGGTAGTCTCAAGAAAAATGGTCATATGAGTTTATTCAACTTAGTCCCTAGTTGCTACATGCTAAGTTTCAGATCATCCACTGAAACAATGTAGAATTTATACATATTCAAAGTTGGCTCCTCAGTCGGATTTCACTAAGTTCCCCATACTTATCCAAATGAACTAGACCATCATCAGGACATCATGTGGGAATGAATGGACTAGCCAACTTAAGCATTTCATAGACACACTTAGAAGGATCATAGGACTAGAAGAGCAAATGGGTTCATTCCTTTTTGCCTCAAGAACATCTCTTACAAGTTTGGTGCCTCCTTGATTCTTACACTTCAAGATCCAAGCCTTCAAAGTTGGTCCAAAGGCATAAGACATTCACATAGATATCAAGTTTTAGATAGAGAAAAGATAATCCATTTGATCTTAATTTTTATAGTTATACAAACATTAATGACTATCACATGAACATCATTTCATGAGAGTCAGGATGTCGATTTTAAGATCATGAACTAGTTGTTGGATTTCAAACAATGGGTCCTAGAAGATCAATAGTGAGCAAAGGTCAAAGGAATCAACAAATCTCAACATCAAATACATGCATGATAAGTGTCATTATTACATTAAACTGGTAAAGGATTAATGACTCATAGGGATTCATACAAATTAAAATCAATGGAGCAAGATGAGTCAATATGTCAATAGACCAAGTCAGATTTTGATGACCAATTATAACAAAGGCAAGGCTATGGTTTTTGATGAAGGTTGAGAAGCCATTTTTAACCAAGGGAAATAATGTTTTGTAAGGTCATCCCGATGCCATTAAAGTTCATTCAAACACCATGGAGTGGTCAATGTGATGTAGTCAGACATAAGGAACATAAAGAGACCAGCATTAAGGATAAGTATGGACCTTTGGTTCATACTTTTAAGTATTATAGGGTCCATCTACAAATATTTTTTCCCTTGTTAAATGAGGACCTATGTATACAATGAAATTTTGGTCTGTATAGAGATAAAGTGGGTCTACTTGGACTTATGATAATACAAAAAAGTGTTATATAGTCTATAGGTATGAACCGATATGGAAATTATAGGAAAAATAATATCCTTAGATTGGTTTTCCACAAATAGATGGACCTATGATCCAAACATGAAGATAAAGTATAGATATGATTAACGCAAAGGGTCTTTGTCCTTCAACATGTCCATAATCTTGATAAACAATTATATAAAAGGCAAAAATCCAAGATCTAATTAGATCCATGAGCATGAGGTTTTGTCTTCAAGTAAGACATGGCATGAAGGATTAAAAAAATGTCTAGTGTTGAGAACTATAGCTAGGAGCATTTAATGCATCAATAGAATGTGTAGGGACTTTATTACTCAATAAGCCATAGCCAGTGTTTAATTTACCAAAAGGGTGGCAAGGCTTTCATTGGCTAAGGTGAAAGAGGTGGTAGCTTAGGTTCAATTAATTACCTAGAACAAAGTGATCTTTTTTATTACATGCTTGTACATTCTTTATTTATCTCTCTTATCCTATATATCCTAGTCACATTCCCATTAAAGGGGTTCTTAGCTCTTATAATTTATCACTTTTTTGGGACAAGGATACTCATTGAGACTCTTACAAAAGTGTGCTCATTTGATAAGGTTAAACCCTACCAAAATATTATAAGAACTAACTTTTGAAGTAATAGGTTCCACTATTTGCCTATCTATTATGTTTAATTAGTGCTTAGCATGCTTGTGTATGTTAAATTTGTGAAGGAGATTCTTCCTAGTTTACTGTCCTTTGCTTGCCTCTTTGAAGGTCTATATTAGTGTTATATTTGTAACCTCTTCCATGAAACATTTATGTAATTAGTGAGACTATGAGACTAAGTAATCCATATTTGTCTTTTGTTAATCACGTGTGTGTTCAAGCTTATATGAGTATTCATTTAACTTTGGTGCATCACCCTTTTAGCCTTCTTAGGAGCCCTGATTCTCTTTTTAACCCTTTTCAATGCAAATCATTAGTCTAGCATTAGTTTAGGTGATAATCAAGATGAAGATGGCCTTCTATGTAGGTTCAACTCCATAATATGTGGCCCATAGCCTTGGGTTGCTCCCATAGTTATGCTCAAATTGGAAAGGGCCTGAAGAACCCTCCTCTAAAGGGTGAAAATTTTAACTGTAATAGTTATGGCATGCTTGATGGGACCCACTTATTTTAAAAGGAATATTGATCAAAGTTGATGTTAGTTTATACAAATTTATAGTAGATAAAATCCCAAAAAATAGCATTTGGTGACTCCAAAAGGAAGAACCAACACTCTAGTGTAGATCAGTAGCTTCATCTCATGCCAAAGGTGATAATAAGGTCAGCTTCAAGAGGTATTCCATTATAATTTGTTGAAATACCTTTAAATTCATCAAAAAGATTAAGTTTTATCAATACACATCCATATCAAGGAACTTTTACTTCTAGGTCATGTCCAAGGCCTACCCTTGCAAAAAATACCTTTATTAACCCCTTGCATAGCCATGATAACCCCTAGAGATTTTTTAGCTTTTAATGGCTAAATCCCTCTATCCCTTGCTCACTATGATCCTATCCCAATTGTAACCCTTAAAAGTGTTCCCTATTACACTGAAGACAAAGTTATAACACCCTCTAAGCACCTCATGGAAATAGCCAAATTATATAATATCCATAATGTCGCTTAGGAGAATATTACCATTACATTATTAGTTACTTATTTTAAAGGAAAGGTCATAGATAGGTATAGAGGCCTTGATATCTATTCCAGTTAAACATGAAACCAATTAGGGGAAGCCTTGTGTAAAATAGTTGAGGATAAAAGTGATCATTTGTCACTTGCAGAGTAACTAACTACCATTTCAAGTTCCTCATGAAGTCATGCAAAATTTCAACACAAGGTCCCAAAAAACATGGGATAGAATCCCAATCTCAGTTAGACCAACCCCTAACTTTTCTTTCCTATATTTTTTAAATGTTTTAAATTGTGACATAGATGTGATTATCTAAGGCATGGGAGGAAATATACTTATAGATGCTTAGGAGGTAACCATCAAAGCAAAAAAAAATTTGGTTCAAGATACAAAACTTACACCCAGACCACTAATGACCTTATTTCCTTAAATCAAACCACCTCCTATTTCTATCCCTCCATTGGATGTCAATTATCCTACACCAACATTTGCTACAATCCCTACACCTAAGCAAGATAAATATTCTACTAGTGGATCTAGTGATTCACTAGAGCAAAAGAAATTTCAAGAGCTTAACATGTTTTAGTCCTTAGGGAATGATCTAGTAAATTTCAAAAGGCAATAAGATTTTAACAAGCCTTATAAAATTTCATATCAACCTCAACAAAAAGCCTTTTAAGTAAATATGCCACCATATAAAGGGAACTACCAAAGTCAGGGCCAAAATCAAAACCAAGGACAAGGACAAAATGTCTATAATAGGTAGAAAAACTACAATCCTAATGTTGTTAGTACTTCCAACTTCTTAGTCCTAGTCCAAAATAATGTGGCTCAAGAATAAAAGGGAACCATGCCTTGGAATCAGTCGTTTAGTCAACATATTATCCCAAATATTGACTTTAACCAAGCCTTCAATGATTAATGGTAGCAAGTTGCTAATTTTAGACACAACTAAGCTCTCATGACCCAAAACATAGGGTACTTATGATGACCAAGCTAAAATAACCTCCACAAGGTTAAGGGTCTAATTAGGGACCAAATCAGTTAGATGCTACAATGATGAACTACGAAAAAGAAGAGTGTTATGCATCCAACTAGTAGGCTATTTCTAGCTAGGTCTATATTTTAGTGGCAGCGAACGCAAGATTTAAAATAAGGAACATGGATGATAATTAAGAAGCATTGAAAGAGATTCCCACCATTACTTCTTCCTTGACAAAGCTAAATGAGCCTGCTATCACTCCAAAGGTTCTATTACCTCCCAAAAATCAGATCCAAGGGAATGTTTTTGTGCCCCAAGCCTCACAAGTTTAACATACAATAGTGGTGGCTCCCAAAACATAAGCAAAGGTTAGTGGTTCATCCATCAACATCATTTAAAAAATTAAAAAGTTAAATGTGAGTGTGCCCATATGGGATATGCTCTCCATGCTTGGCTAGGTAGACATCCTTCAAGAAGGATTGTCAAAGATCAATGTTTTAGGCAAGCCACCAAACAAGGTGAATTAAATTCTCACCATTGTAGCCAAAAGGCAATCAGGTAAAGCAATCAATCCTCCTCCCTTATATATTTTAGTAATCATTAACAACTCTCTAATGCACAATTACCTAGTTGATAGTTGGGATAGTACCTCGATAATGACAAAGTCCATAGCTAATTAGCTTAGTCTAAAATATGAGCCATAGTCTAAAGGAGTATTACAACTTGATGGTTCTTCTCCCAAGCCATTTGGTATAATCATGGACCTCAATATGACCTTGCAAGTTTGTCCTAGTGTCTTGGTGGCTTAATATCTATTGATCTTGGATGTTCCTCCTCACTTTTTCACTATGCTTATCTAGAGAGTTCACAACAAAGATAAGGGCTATATTTTAGTAGATTGGTCCTATATGGAATTTCGGATAAGGTATGGGGCCAAAGTGTCAATCAAAATTGATTCCATTGCATAATTCCACATAGAGCCCTATGGACTAGATAATGTCAACATTAATTACACCATCATTGATGAGGATGAATTTACAATGGGGTAGGATATAAATACTCATCCAGAAGAGGTATCAAACATGTTCCTAGATGAGCTATGGAATGATAACTAGTTGATGGACCCCTTATAAGCTTTTGAAGAAAGGGTCTTGGGTGTCTATTGTTTACACAAAGAAAACTAGCCCATGCCATCCCTCATGAGACCTCAAGAATATCCTAGTGGTTTATGGAAGTTTTTCTTTAATGGTTCAAGGAGAAAGCATGGTCTAGGTATAGGTGTCATGTTGATATCCACTTCAAATGGTAAGTATTTATCTTCATACATGTTCCAATTCAGCTAATCCTACAATATAGTAGAATATGAAGGTCTCATCCATGGCCTTTAATTGGATAATAAGAGAAGGATCAAGTAGTTGCAAGTGTATGGAGACAGTGAATTAGTTATACACTAAGTCAAAGGTCAGAATTCCACTAAGAACCCTTTAATGAAATCCTACAAAAATAGAATTTAAGACCTAATTGAGGACTTTGAGGATTTCAACATCCAATCAGTTCTGAGAGGATAAAATCAACATACTAATAGGCTAAAAACTATAGGGGCCCATTTTGACATCCCTAATGATTTGAAAAGGACCAAGGTCTAACCACATGTCAAAGTGGTAATAAGACCATTAGTTCCAAATAATGAATATCATTGGTATGTCTTTGAAAATGAAAAATAGATTGCATGTTTCTTGCAGCAAGAAGCAAATTTATCCTCTCTCAACCAAGAAATAGCATCATTATGGGGATTAGATTATTCAATTAAGGTTCCTAAAGGGTTAGTTACCCTAGAAGGCCTCTTTCATGAGGAGGACCATATGAGGAAGGATAAAGTAGTGATGTCAACTAATGAAGAGAATAATGAGAGAGTTCTTATGTTTTAATACAAGCTCCTCAATCTTGGAAAGGTAATAACTAAAGCTAAAAGGAATTATTTTATAGATATCCATAAGGAATATACAAACATCTTTGCTTGGAAATATAGTGACCTAAGGGGCTTTAATCCTAATCTATCCTAACACATTGTATAGTTAGAGGCTAATGCTGAGCCTATCAGGTAGAATCAAAGGCCCATAAATCCTAAGATTAAAGTTCTCATGAGATAGGAATTGACCAATATTATTGAATCTAGGATCATCTTCCCAATCAAACACTCTTCACGGTTAGCTAATCTAGTACTTGCCAGAAAGAAAAGTGGGGATATTAGACTATGTATGGACTTTAGGGATATTAATAGGGTATATTTTAAGGATCATTACCCTTTACCATCCATGGAAAAATTTATACAAGTATTTGATAATTTAGAACACTTCTCTCTCTTAGATGTATACTCAAGTTCTAATCAAGTGCTAGTGAGAGAAGAGGATCAATACAATACTTCACCACCAAGTGGGGGAAATTTTCTTATCATACGATGCCTTTTGGATTTTCCAATGTTGGGGAAACCTTTCAAAGAGAAATGGAAATGGCCTTCTAAGGACTAATAAATCAAATAGTACTTGTATACTTGGATGACATTACAGTATTTTCCAAGAATGCTAGTGAGCACATGGACCATCTAAGGCTGATATTTTAGAGATGTAGAGAGTATGAGATCTCTTTGAATCCAAAAAAATGCATGTTATCTATGCATGAAGGCAAACTACTAAGTCATATTGGTTTAAAAGAGGGATTATCCATTGACCCTAACAAAGTAAGTGTTATATTAGCCTTATCCTTACCAAAACACAAGAAGGGGATTTAGAGATTCCTTGGGAAGATCAACTTCATGAAAAGGTTCATACATAGTTTTGTAAACCTAGTCAACCCTATCACCATCATGCTAAAGAACAGCTATGTGTTTTATTTGTTAGATGAAGGCAAGGTATCTTTTAAACCCATCAAGTAGGCCATTTCCCAAGCACTCTCACTCTTAAATCCTAATTTTTCCAAGGACTTCATCTTGTACACTTTTGCTAACATTGACAACATATCAACTATGCTAATGTAGAATAAAGGTGAAGCAAATGAGTAGCCAACTATTTTTTTTAGTCAAGGGCTAGAAGGATATGAGGTGAGGTACACTTTCATTAAGAATAAATTTTATGCATCCTTGAGAATCCTCAAGAAGATTATGGTCATGATCTCCAATAATAGGATCCATCTTATGGTGTCTCACTATATAGTTAGGGATTTCCTCCTTAACAAGGATTTGAATGAGAAAAGAACAAGTTGGATCATGAAGGTCATGGAATATGATATAGAGATTACGGTAAATAAGATTGTTAGGGGAAATGGATTTAGTGAACACGTGGTGAATGACCTCCAAGAAGACAAGGAAGTAAAGAAGCTAGTGAAGGTGTAGTTCTAGACTTCTTTGATAGCCTTGTGACCAGATTTAGCTTCCCAGTCACCATAATTTTAGATAATGGATTGGCATTCCTTGGTATGAAGATAAGTGAGTGGGCTCTCAAATTGGGCTTATACCTCAACACCTCTTCTAACTACTATCCTTAAGGAAATGGGTTAGCAGAGTCCACAAATAAGAAATTGATCAGGATCATCAAGAAGACCATGTAGAACAATTAGAGATAATGGTATATAAAGCTAAAAATGGCCTTATGGGTTGATAAGGTGACTCTTAAAGAGGACATTGATAATTATCCATATGTCTTAGTATATAGAAGGGAGGCCAAGTTTTTAATCTCTCTTGAATTTCCTACATTGAAGTTAGCTCATCAACTTGAGTTGATGTAGGATGAGCCCATGAATGTGAGGATGATAGAGCTCATGGAGCTAGAAGAAACTAGGGACTTTGCTATGAAGACACTAGAATCACATCAAGTTCATGTCAAGAAATACTTTGACAAGAAAGATATAGAAAGGGACTTTAAGGAAGGGGACCTAATCCTCAAATGGGACTCAAATAAGGCCAAACTAGGTAATCATACCAAGTTTGACAGCTTGTGGAGTGATCCTTATTTGATTTGTGGATGCAATGAACATAATGATTTTCAACTTTCCCAACTAGATGGAGAGGTATTACCCATAATAGTCAAGGGTATTCTTTTAATTCCCTATTATTGAATAACATTACATCCATTATAACATATTTTACATGTTAGAGTAGTTTTTATGTTTTCCTCTAAGTGCCTTGTGCACATTTTCTTTTATATTTTGTTGTTTCCTTTTCTAAAGTGCCTCAAGAATTTTTTTTTTTTTGCTTCTTCTAGTCTTTGTATCTTCAAGAAAAGTTAAACTCAGTTGTTGGGGTTAATGACTTCATGCCCAATAGACTAGATAAGGCAAATGGTCTTGGTTCTCAAAGAATATCAAGCATGCTTCCCTATGAGTCACTAAAGATGTTGTCTATTTTTGGCCCACATACCAAGATTATACCCATATATATCAGGTTATTAATGGATGATAAATGGACAAGTTATAAATACCCTTTTAAATGTTGAGAGTTCTTGGAATGAGTATGGAAGTGCATGATTTTCATCTAGTTCTTCATTATGTTCATATAGGCCTTTTGGGGCTACTGGTAGAAATTCTGAGTAGATAGTTTGTTGATGTTATATATCTCACATGCATAAGGGTGCCAAGAGAGAAAGGTCACATGGGTTTTTTCATTTTAGTCCCATGAACATATGTTCCAAGTTTTAGGTCATCCACCAAAGCTCACCAAAAGATATGAAGATTCAAAGTTGGCCTCTCAGTCAAAATTCACTAAGTTTTCATACTTAGACATTTTTGAAGAAGCTCAAATAGATCCAAGTGAGTGTATTGACAAAGCCATATCTCACACATGTGGAAATCTCAAGAAAAAATGGTAAAATGGATTTATCCAACCTAGTCCCTAGTTATTATTCCCTAAGTTTTAGATCATCCACCGAAATAAAGTAGAAGTTATGCATATTCAAAGTTGGCTCCTCAGTCATATTTTTCTAAGTTTCACATACTTAGCCAAATGAACTAGACCATCTTTAGGACATACTGTAGTAATGAATAGACCAACCATCTTAAGCTTTTTGTAGACACACTTAAAAGGCACTTAGGACTAGTGCATTAAATGGGTTCATTCATGTTGGCCTTAAGAACATATCCTATAAGTTTGGTGCATCCTTGATTCTTACACTTCAAGATCCAAGCCTTCAAATTTGGTCAAAAGAAATAAGACATTCACACACATATCAATTTTTAGATAGAGTAAAGAAAATACATTTGAGATTTATTTTGATAGTTATATGAACATCAATGATGATCATGTGAACATCATTTGATGGGAGCAAGGGCACCAATTTTAAGATCATGAACTAGTCATTGGCTTTCAAATAGTGGGTCCCAAAAGATCAATGGTGAGTGGAGGTCAAAGGGGTCAGCAAATCTCAAGATAAAAATTGTGCATGACAAGTTTCAATAACATGTTCAACTGGTAGAGGATCAATAACTCATGGGGATTCACATATATTAAAATTTATGGAGCAAGATGAGTCAATATGTCAATGAGCCAAGTCAGATTTTGACAACCAATTAGAAAAAAGACAAGCCCAAGGTTTTCAATGAAGGTTGAGAAGCCATTTTTTACTAAGGGTAACAAGGTTTTATAGGTCATCTAAATGACATTAAATCTCATTAAAATGCCATGGAGCAATCAATGTGATGTAGTCAAACATAACAAACATAAAGAGATCACCATTAAGGTGAACTATGGACCTCTTATTCATATTTTTATAGCTTACAGGGCTTGTCTACAACTGTGTTCACCCTTATTAAAGGAGGACCCATGTATAAAATGAGCTTTTGGTCTCTAAGGAGATAAATTGGTTCTATTTAGACCTGTTATAATACAAAAAAATGTTATATAGTCTATAGTTTTGTACTAATATGAAAACTATAGGAAAACCAATAACCTTAGATTGGTTTTCCACCTATAGATGGACCTATGATATAAACATGAAGACAAATTAGAGATATGATTAATGCAAAGGGTTTTCATCCTTCAGCATGGTCGTAGTCTTGACAAGCAGCCACCTACAAGGCATAAAGTTATGATCCAATTAGATCTATGAGCATGAGGTATTATCTACAAATAAGATATGACATGATGGATCATAGAAAAGATCTAGTGTGGGAACTATATCTAGGAGAATTCAATGCATACTCAAAACATTTGGGTACTTTATCGCTCAACAAGCCATGAGAAGTTTCCTAATTTATCATAAAGGGTGGCAAGGCTTTCATTAGCTAAGGTGCAAGAGGTGGAAACTTAGGTTCAATTAATGACCCATGATAACATTTTAATTTTTTTGATGGTGTGCTCACACATCCTTTCTTTCTATCTTTCATCTCTTATATATCTTGGACTCATTCCCATTGAAGGGGTTATCAGCTCTTAGAATTCATCATTTTTTTCTAGGACAAGGATACTCATCGAGAATCTTGAAAAAGTGTTCTCATTTGATAAGGTTAAACCCTATCAAAATATTATAAGAGCTACATTTGAAAGTAATAGGATCAAATCTTTGTCTATCTATTTTCTTTAATCAGTGGTCAACATGCTTGTGTATGGTGAATTTGTGAAGGAGGATATTCCTAGTTTATTATCCTTCTGCTTACCTTTTTAAAGGTGTTTTCAAGCTAACTTGCATGTCTAGATTAGTGTTCCATTTGGAACCTCTTCCATGAAACATTTATGTAATCAGTGATATTTTGAGACTGAGTAAGCCATATTTGTCTTTTTTCTAATCTAGTGTGTGTTCAAGATTATGAGTGCCCATTTAACATTTGTGCATCACCCTTTTATCCTTCTTAGGAGCCCTAATTCTCTTTCTATCCTTTTTATTTTCAAAGCATTAGTCTAAAATTAGATTAGGTGAGCATCAAGAGGAAGCTAGACATATTTGGAAGTTCAACTCCACCATAGGTGACCCATAGCCTAGGGTTGTTCCCACAGTTCTACTCAAATTGGAAAGGGCATGAAGAACCTTCCTCCAAAGGGTGCAAATTTGAGCTACAACAATTCCCTTACATCATCTCTCCTTGTCACCTTGGAAATGTTGGGCTTAGATTTAGCTTGGCTTTGATGTTTCACTCTCTCAACAAATGAACATTACAACATTACATAAAAAGGCTCCTTGAAGGTGTTTTTACATTATAATATTACACCAAAATATCTTGTTAAACAATGGGTGAAGCCATGTATTTATAGCCTTTCAAACTAACTCTAACCCATGTGTAGTTAGGTTAGATTTAACCATGGTTAAGTTTAGATTAACCATAGTTCAGCTAAATATGAGACAAGAAATTAATATTTGTGAGATAGATCCCATTTATTAAGCATGGCTCTCCATTTCTAAATTTAAGGCTTTAAGGGAGATATTTTGAATTTCTTGACTTTGAGGATGACGACATCACCATGACCTCATTTTTATTGGAATTTTCTTTTTAGAAAATCCATTTTTACTACTTTCACATAAAAATTTCACTTAAGCATTAAATTTTATTTTCTTAGTTTAATCATTCTTCCTAGCATTTTTTCACTTTAGAAATTGTTCAAGTGCCATGCTTATTAGATCCAAAGGCCAAACTATTAATTTATTAGGTCACAAGTTGATTGGAGATGAATATATGAGATATTATTGTTGTATATAGGATAATACCCCAAATAGGGATGCCTCAACACAATTATGAGCACTAATGTTTTATTTGTGGATGAATTTAGGACATTCAGTTATTCCTAGGCTTAATTTACATTGTTTGATACAAATCAATCTAATGTTCGATTAGAACACAGTTGTGGCCAAAATGGGGTGTCTACAAAAAGAAGTGAAAATAAGGGAGAAAATAATCTTATTTCAAATTTAGAAGGTAATGAAATGTTCTCAATAATATTTTGGGGTACGACAGTCCCATCAAACATGTCAAATGTAGATCATGAGTTAAAGATAGATTAGTTCATTTTTATTTATTCAAATAAATTCAAATTAACAAGCATGAAATGTCAAACATGATCCCTCTAATTGGGAAATTTGTATGAGAATGTAAAAAAATATAAATACATAAACCTAAATATATACCTTTCCAATGGAGTTTTTCTCCAAGCTCAATTATAAGTGTGTTGAGACTAGATTTTAGTGCTAGGAGTATTTTTCAATGTTGCTTATTCATTTTGATGCCATCTCCCTATTGGTGTGGAATTTTTACCACTGCGTGGTTTTTCCTCTATATTATTATTTGTCTTTTTTTGGTTTATTCTATGTCATTATTGAAATATAATCCCATATGCATGAGGATGTTGGTACATGTCTATATTTCACCTATATGTCTACTTTTCCTACTAATTTTATGGTTAATAAGAGAATGAATAAAGTTTGAATGTTCTTTTTCAAAACTTTTCTTTTGTGGGACTTTTTTATTTAACTTGAAGTTTATGAGATTTCACTCCATATAGGTTGTTCATGCATAATTCAATTTTAAATTGATCGTGGTGTAATCTAACACTCCCCTTAACTAAAAGTGATTTATTTATTCAATGTGAAAAATGTTGATTTTTTTTGGTTTATTTATGCATAGTAAGTTTACAATAAAAATATTGTTTATACTATCAATTTATCCTTGTATTAATAAACTTGTTTAGACTAATTGTGACCATCTAATCAAGATCAAGATGTGTGGTCATAATTGAATCTAATTTAGGTGATAAATATCATTAATATTTAGGGTTTAAGTGTGTATTTATTAGGCATGGGTTCCAAATTCTAATATTTTATTGAATTTATCTTAATATTATAGGAGGTTTGTCTATGATGTCTCCAAGGTGACCAAGGTTGTTGATGAGATGTCATGTGTGTTAGATTGATAATGACAAAGTGTGCTTCAATGTACTTTAGTGTTCTTGCATGGTTCTTTAGTATTTGATTTAGTGAGGTAATTTATGGATAATATTGATGGTATGGACATATTTTAGAGACCATATGGGATTTTATGATTTCTTAGATTCTTTATGGAAGTGAAAAAAATTCAACAGAAAAGTCATATGAATGTCTAAGCTCAAGTAATCATATTGATAGATAAGGTTGAGAAGGTAGATTGATGAAATCATATTTCACATGTGTGAAGGTTTCAAGAGCATATTTATATATTACCATATGTGAGGATATTATATGTTTAAAATTTCAAGTCATGAGGTTGAGCAATGAAAAACTTATTATGGTGCAAAGTTGGCCTCTCAAATAGAGTTCACTAAGTTTCTATACTTAGCCAAATTTTCAAGAGATGATCTAACAATGAGAATATAATCAAATCATAGATATAAATATAAGAATTTAATTTGATTGGATAATTATCCAATGGAGTGTATTGAGTCAAATATTCAATATTACTCATAGATCTGCCAAGTGGCATAAGTTCATTGGAGTCAAATAGTTAATATGCTCAGAAGGCACACACTAGTGATAAGTGTCACAATCTCATAAGCTTTGATAGTAGATCAACAACACATAGGTGTACATGTATTTAGAGATAAAAAACATGAATTAAGTCAATAATTCAAAGGATGCTTAGATTACATGTAAAATTTCCAAGTGGCATAAGCACATTGACTAAATGGTATAGGGTGTGCAAAAGATATGCAAAGTTGCTAAGTAGCACAATCATGGAAGCTTGGATCGAAGATTAATGATGAACATTCAAAGGTAAATACTAGGATAATTATGAGAATATTTATGATGTGTATTTTTTAAAAATTTATATGGAGCATGAGATGAGGTCAAAGTGTTTGATGTTTAACATTTACACAGTGACCGTTGGCATTTGAATTTAACAAAGGAAAAACCAGTGCTCAATATTTTGCTTATATATTTTCATCTAAGATGAATTTTAAGGTGATGGAAAAATAAAATTCAAAGAATAATTTAAGGAAAATATATATAAGTGAGTTATAAGATATTAATGTTTGTATGGTCAAAGATATTGATCTCTGAAGTTGACTATGTATTTGATCATGTTCTAAAAGTAACCCAAGAAGGATAATTGAGTTTTTATTGATAGTATTTTAATGTTTAAATATGAAATAAATATTTTAGATTTTTTTAAAACTAAATTAATACTATCTATATTTATTTTATAGGTTTTATCAATCCATCTTCAGTGTGAGGAAAGGCTTAGAAGCTGACTATGTTCATTTAATGCATTAGCAGATTGAGTGACCACTTTATAGAAGTGTGTTAGAAGAGTTATAAGCATAATTGAAGAATAAAATGAGAATGGATATGTTATATAATATTTAACTCTTATAATAAATAATTTTTTCATATTTTTCCCCTCATCAGATATGGAGATTCAAAATAGTATAATTATATTTTGACTGTGCATGACTAGTCTGAGTGGTCATTCTGAGAGAGTTGAATTGAGTGCTTAGAGCCAAGGTAAAAGTGTTTAAAATAAATTAAGGTGTATATAAGGTAATAAATATTTCACCCATGTGATCTAATCATATGAATATATGAAATATTTGAGTTATAGCTTCAAAAGTTTGAGACTGTGTTTTTTGTGTATGAAGACCTAAAGAGCAATGAGACCCAATTGGTTGGTTCAAGTGAAGAGATAGTGTTAAAGGTAGCATGGAACCATATGGGAGTATTAAAGGGTATATTTTAAATAGTTTTGATGTGTTTGAATCATTGGTAAAGGATGAATATGGTCCAAGTAGTCTCACATGTAATGTGTGAGTATGAAGGCCTAAATATTTTAGGTCTCATAAAGACCTAATGGTGGTTTGGGGCTAATGAGGTAATGTTAAAATTATTAATATTGTTTTTATCAAATTTAAGATGTGTATAGATATATGTTAATTTTGGTTCAAATATGTAAATCATCTTGGATGACCAAGATGGGTTAAAGGAAGAGAGTGGTATAAGTACAAGGTCAAATTGGACTGATTGTGTTAGTTATGGCTATGTGGATTCAAGAAAAGGAGAGAAACTTTGAAAGAGAAGGTAAAATTTAGTAAGAACCATCAAGGATAAAATAATATTAGTCATGTTTATCTAATCAAGTTGATGTAGATGAATACATAGGTCATTGATCCTATTGAGTGAGTAAACCCTTAAGATTGTTTGGGTGAAAGAGTGAAAGAGAATAGTGCAAACAAAGGTGATCATCATCAGTTGAAGAGTAGAAATAGGTGTTCAAGATGATTAATTCAAGGTAACTAAGTAGGTTCTTGGTTTCCTAGTGGGTTTTTTCCTCTTTAAAAGGTAAAACTAGCTAAATTTTTAGTTGTTATGGGTGATTTTCTAGACAAGGGTGATAACTCCTTGTGAGATTTGTGTCTCACTAAACTAAGGGATTGGTGTTCCTTGATTAGCTGGTGATGTTCTAAATATTGGATCTTTTTTTGTAGGATAGTATTCCATCTTTCAATTTTTAGTGGATTTTATCCTCCATGGGGATTTCCCACATATAGGATGTGTTCATGTGATATATGTTCTTATGAATGTTTTAGATGTATGTGCTTTCATGTTTATGTTTCTTGATCAAGTTGATATGTGATGAATGTTTAAGAGCTAGGAATTGAATTAGATTATCTTGCATCACTGATGTACCCCCCTCTTAGTGATTATACCTATAATAATTCTTATTAAAATAGGATATTTTGTACAAATTTAACCACTTGAAGGTGATCCAAGGTACAATATGGGTGAAAAGATCATCATGTTTTCCAAATTAGTTTACCATGACAATGAAGAATAAGAAGTGTTATATAATATAGAGGAAGAAGTTGATCTAGAATTTGAGCTCATTGGTGCACTTGGTGAACTAAATGAGCAAAAGAAGAGAAATTATAAAATGAGGAATATGATAAAAGGTATTGAAGCACAAGTCAGGAATATGATAAAAGGTATTGAAGCACAAGTCAGTTCTCTTAAGGTAAGTTTGTTAGGTAAGTTTGAGAGGGGAAAAGAATAATGAATAATATACCAAGCTCAATAAATAACTAGATTCATTGAAACTAAGATCAAAATAAAAAGATGATAAAGAGAAGATCAACATTATTAAGGGTCAATTAAGGGTTATAAAGATAAATCTAAGTTCAAAAGAGGAAGAATGTAGACACCTCAAGAATTAGTTAGAAGAGATAAATGCCAAGTTGAGTTCAAAGCAAGGTGAGCATGATGAGTTGAAGTAAAATATTGATTATATAAATATTATTGAAGATCAAGAATGTATATTAAAGGATTACATGGCCAAAAGGGCTAAGGAGGATAAGGAGACAATTAAATATCTTAGAATTTAATTAGTGATTATAAATTCAATCATGAGGGATAAAGAGGATGAGAGTGTTCAATTGAAAGCTAATATTATTTAATTGAAAGATGAGAATGAAAAGGTCATAATCAAGATAGGAAATATTGAATAAGAGAAAAATAAATCATAACAAGGTAAATAGGATGGTAACTGAAAGACAACAAGTCAAATTAGGTCAAAGATAAAATGAAGAAGCCAATCAGACAACCAAATGCTTCAAGGTATGCCAAACCTTTTATGGCCCATTATTTTGTTTGTCATGTGATGGTCATAGGGTAAAGGATTATGTAATAAGAAGCAATCAATCAAAGGGAGATCACTACCATATTTAAACAAAAGGTATGGAAGGCATTGTTTGATATAGTTGTCAAAAAGTTGGCCATATTGCTAGAGAATGCAAGAGGAGAAAAAATCATTTAAATAAAGATCAAAATCATCATCAAGAAAAAGGTATGAATGATCTTGTTTATTTTAGATGTCATAGAGATGATCACATTTCTAGGTATTGTAATAACAAGTTGAATTAGTTATCAAATCAAAATAAGATATATCAATCTCTTAGTGTGTAAGGAAGAGGTCACAAATGGTTGTGAAAACCTAATCCTATTAGGAGAGATTAGACTAAGATCAAAGATGGTTTGTTTTCCATGACAGACATGAAAGAAAGTCAAGATTTTCTATTGGCTGTATTAGTTGATAAGTCTGAAGCAAAGAATGAATTTAAGGATCCATTCAAATTCAATCTAGTTATGAGACAAGATTGCAATTCAAATGAGAGTGTGAATTTATGGGAGTCTCTTGAGTTTTGGGACTTTTAGTCTCATGTCAAAGGGGTGTCTCTCTCTAAGATTAAAGGAGACACTTGATAGAAAGAGGAAGCATGGTGGATGTTTTTTGAGATTTGGTTGATATTTTAAGAGAAGAATATCATTTTGAAAATATGCTTGGATAAGGGGGACCAATGAGTAACTTCTACAAAGTGTTATGATGGAATGATTTAGAATAAATATTCAAGGACAATGATCCTAAAGTCAACATTTTGGTCGATCTTTGATGGATGGTCTAATTGGTCAATATGGTAAAGAATGAAGCTGAGTATGCAATGTTTTCAAGAAAGGAATGTAAGTTTTCAATTGTTTAATCAAGGATGATGAGTTTTCAAGATGTTATTTTTGAATAATAAAGGCTTGAAGAGATGTGCATAACATGAGGGGAAGCATGTGTGAGATGTTCCAATCATAGTGGATATATGAAGAAGTCTGCTATAGATGTTAACTCAAGCATGTTGATATGATGACTTGATCAAACCAAGTCAAGTGCTTTGTAAATTTATTGAATCTTCATGCATAAACAAAGGGAAATCTTTGTAAATAGTCTGGTCTTAGGATCAGAGGACTATGTAGTAGAATTTGAGAGAGAAGGTATGAATGAAATTATGTTGATTCATCATCATTATAAATGGTCTGAAGATGCTCAAAAGAGTGCCTATTCTTAGGTGACTTAGGGGGAGTCCCTCTTAATGTTTTCAAGATAAGTTCATGTAGTTTTTGATGTTCATATATGTTTTATCTTCACAAAAGCTATGTGTGATCAAAGAAGAGTGTAGTCATGGGGCATGTTGAAGAATCTCAAGGTAAGAAGAGGTATGCACAATGTTAGGGAGAGTCTATGTCATCTTTTATATGTGTTACTTTTGTATTATTATTCCTTTAAGTCTTATCAAGTCCATAGGATCAAGAGTTCAACCCACTTTGTCATGGTGTCAAAGGGGGAGAAAGTGCTTGAATAGAGAGATAAAGTCCATGCATACTATTTGTATAATGTTGACATTAATGAAAAAAGGGGAGATTGTTGGAGGTTTTTATATGATGTCTCCAAGGTGGTCAATGTTGTTGATAAGGTGTCATGTGTGTTAGATTGACAATGATAAAGTGTGTTTTAATGTGTTTTAGTGTTCTTGCATTGTTCTTTATTATTTAACTTAGTGAGGAAATTTATAGATGATATTGATGGTATGGACATATTTTAGATACCATATGGGATGTTATAAGTGATTATGTAAGTGAAAAAAATTCATTAGAATGGTCATATGAATGTCTAAGCTAAAACAATCATCTTGATAGATAAAGCTAAGTAAACAGATTGATGATGTCATATTTCACACATGTGAAAGTTTCAAGATCAGATTGATATATGGATAGTTTCCCCATGTGAGGATATCATATGTTTCAAATTTTAGGTCATGAGTTTTAGCGTATAAAAAGTTATTAAGGTGCAAAGTTGGCCTCTCAAACTAAGTTAACTAAGTTTCTATACTTAGCCAAATTTACAAGAGAAGATCTAGTGGTGAGCATTTAATCAAATCACAGATCTAAAAATGAGTGTTTAATCTAATTGGATAATGATCTAATGGAGTGTATTGAGTAAAATAGTCAATATTTCTCATGGTGCTACCAAGTGGTGGAAGTTCATTAGAGTCAAATAGTCAATATGCTCAGAAGGCACATGTTGCTGACAAGTGTCACAATATTTGAAGCTTTGATAGTAGATCAATGATACATGGGTGTTTGTGTAATTAGAGATCAATGGCATGCATTAATTAAATAATTCAAAGGATTATAATATTTCATGTAGAACTATCAAGTGACACAAGAACATTGACTGAATGGTATAGATTGTGCAGAAGGCATGTAGGATGCCAAGTGGAATGATCATGGAAGCTTGGATCCAAGATCAAAGGTGAGAATTGTAAGGTTAATAATAGGATACTTATGAGGATATATAAAGTTTTTATTTTTTCAAATTTTATAGGGATCATGATATGAGGTCAAAGTGTTTGATGTTTGATGTTTACACAGTGACTATTGGCATTTGAATTTACCAAAGGAAAAACTAGCACTCAATATTTAAATTATACATTCCAATCTGGGAGGAATTTGAAGGTGATGTAAAAACCCAAAGTTGAAGAGGACTTCAAGGTGAACCTAGAGAAGTGATTTATAAGATCTGAATGTTTGTACAATCAAATATATTGAGCTCTAAAGTTGACTGTGTATTTGACCATGTTTTATAAGTAACCTGAGAAGGATAATTGAGTTGTTATTAATAGTATTTTGATGTTTCAAGATGAAATAACTATTGGAGATTTTTTAAAACTCCATGAATAATATATGTATGGATTTTGGATGTTTTATAAATCCATATTTATTGTGCACAAAGGCTTAGAAGTTGACTATGTTTGTTGAATGCACTTGCAGATTGAGTGACCACTTTGTAAAAGTGTGTTGGAAGAGTTATAAGAAATATTGAAGAAGAAAGTGAGCATGGATATGTTATATAATTCTATAAGGCTTATTATAAATCATTGTTTATCATATTTTCCCTTTGAACATATATGGAGAGTCAAAATAGTATAATTAAATTTTGACTGTGTGTCGATTAATCTAAGTGGTCATTTTGAGAGAGTTGAATTGAGTGTTTAGAGCCTATTTTGAAGTTTATAAAGCACATAAAGGTGTTTATGAGGTCTTTTATGGTTTAAAAATCTGATATAATCATATGGATATGTGAAATATTTGAGCTATAGCTTTAGAAGTTTGAGACTATGTTTTCTATGTATAAAGATCTAAAGAACAAGGATACCTAATTGATAGGTTCAAGTGTAGAGTTGGTGTTATAGGTAGCATGGACCCATATCAAAGTAATAAATGAGTTATTATAGATATTTTTTATGTGTTTTAAGCATTGGTAAATGATGAATATGGTTAAATTAGTCTCACATGTAACATGTGAGTATGAAGGCCTAAATGTTTTAGGTCTCACGAAGGCCCAATGGTGGTTTGGGGATAGTGAGTTAATGGATGAGTTATGAATATTGTGTAATTTGTGTATTGACCTATGTTAATTATTTTTAAAGTATGTAAATAATCTTGGTCAACCAATATGGGTTTAAGGAAGAGAGTGGTATAAGTACAAAATCAAATTAGACTAATAATGCTAGTTGTGGTTGTGTGGATTCAAGTGAAGGAAAAAAACTTTGAAAGACAAGGTAATAGTTAGTAAGGATCATGATTGAGCGAGTGAGCCCATGCAACTATTTGAGTGAAATAGTGAAAACAAAGGTGATCATCATCATTTGTAGAGTAGTAATAGGTGTTAAAGATGATATCAGAAAGGTAGATAAGTTGGTGCTTGGTTGCCTAGTGGTTTGATTCCTCCTTGAAAAGTAAATCTTTCTAAAGGTCTAGTTGTTGTGGGTGCTCAACTAGACAGGGGCAGTAACTCCTTGTGGGATTTGTGTCTCAATAAACAAAGGGATGGGTGTTTCTTGATCAGTTGGTGGTGGTTTAAATTTTGGATATTTTTTTATAGGACAATAGTCCATCTTTTAGGGTTCAGTGGGTTTTATCCCCCAAGAGGGTTTCCCACATATTTGATATGTTCATGTGATGTATGCTCTTATGTATGCTTTGGATGTATGTTATTTCATGTCTATGTTGCTTGATCAAGTTGATATATGTTTAATGTTTAAGAGTTGGGAATTGAATTGGATTATCTTGCATCATTGACTCACCCCTAGTGATTGTACCTCTAATAAATTTTTGACAACTTCTTATATGATGTCATGATGGTGTCTTAATTAAGCTATTTATTGAATATTTAAATATTACTCAATTAAAAATTTATCCAATTTATATGATTTTTTTTTATTATCCATTTGATTTTATTTGATAAAAAAATTAATCCATATTATATTTCATGTGATTTATGCAATATCAAAATTTGAATAATTTTCTAGTTAATTTTCCCATAATATTTCTTATAGACAACAATTTGACTTAGGGTGAATTAGATGAAGCTGACAGTTGGTTACAATTTTTTCCCTCAATTAGAGATGTCCCAATGTATTTCATTATACACACATAAAGTGTGCTAGAAAATTTGGTTGTTTCTATGATTTATGAATTTATTTGTGTGTTATTGCTAGAAATCATTTTGTTTGATTTTCTACATAAAAGTGTTAAAAATTGAGTGTCTAAACTTTTTACATATTTTTTACACACTAGGGGAAAATGCAAGGGTCCTAATACTCTAATAAAAATTCCTAAAAAAGAAGATATGAAGTTGATAATTGATATCTAGATAAAATCCATAGATAAATGGATGAGATTTAGCAAAGATTTGATCAATTTTTTTCCACACCAAAAAAATACAAAACTAGGCTCAGTTCACAAATGCACAACCCAACTAGGGTAGACCTTCTACTCATACCTTTCTATATTATAAATAAAATTTGGACACTACCTTCCACTCTTTTAATTTAGGTACTTAGAACGTGTTTTCCAAGGTGGATATGTGTAAGCTTAATGGAAAAGATTTGGTCACCTCTATTAACTCTTTTTTTTAAATACATCAAAACTCATGTTAATATAATAAGATCACATTAGCATACTTTTATTTATAACTTGACCAATTCATTTAGTAGCTAAGGTATACTATTAAAAGAAAAATAAGTCTCTTAGTGTCACCTGGTCATTTTTTACTAGGTAATTGTAATAGTGTGATGGATAATTCTTTATTCCAATCTGGAAACTTTTAGCAAACAAGATTGGGTAGGGATTATATTAAAAGAAATAAAAACTACATCCTTGTATATAGAGATAATCACATATGAGAACTTAAAACACCTATTTATTTAGGGACTTAAGGATCACATCTAACATGAGGTACCCATGTTTATTATTAAAATTATATTTAATTATATTGTCATGGCCCATAAGGTAGAGGAAGTAAAATTTTCAAAAATAAGACATTGATTCACAAATGGTAAATATTAGATCACTCTAACACTTTCATTTACTCAACTTACAAAATTCAATCTTTAACGAATTGAAGAGAAAAAAGGGAAAAAAGGTTATGTTTTCACTAATGATGAAAGCAATTTTTTAGGAAAAAATGTGTTTAAAACAACTTTTCATCCATTGAAGGATCTAAGAATGAACAAGATTTTGAAGAATAAAAATTAGAAGGTGTTGGTGGGCTATATGAAGAGACATCAAATACCCAAATTTATTGCTTTAAACTTTTAGGTATTATCACCCCACAAACCCTCAAGGTAGTGGGTTTACTAAAAATTAGAAGGTGAAAGTATTGATTGACTTAAGAAGTACCTAAAGATTCATCGAAAATAAGTCAAATTCCCACATGAACTGTTTAAATGATCCACCTTTAGAATTTAAGGTCATGATTTTATATGGTTGTACAACTAGCTTTATATGGAAATTTTATGGAACTAAACTCAATGGGAGACAATATGTTAGATTTAATTATGTTTTAAATTACCATGGGAAAAATATAAATTGTGTTAGGATTATAATGAATCACTACTTTAGGAATAAATGAGTTAAAATTATAGGAGTTTCTCGAGTGATTTTATTTAAAAATAAAGGAAATTAAGTGTTTTGGGCTAAGTGTAATGTCCACATAGTTTCTCAACTCTTATCAAATGTAGAATATTATTAAAAATGGGGCATATATGTTTGTGTCACATTTTTATTATTATAATCACTACTAAAATAGGTTCCTACACCAAAAGATCTACAAGAAATTCTAGATGGGAACTCAATAGCTTAGGAATATATGTAAAAATGACTGTTACCCTAAAAGGATCATAATCATGACACTAAATTCATACTAGGAATATAATAACCCAACATTAAACATTATGGGCATTCATATGTACATAATATAAATAATGAGATGATGGTAAAATAAATTCCCAAGGTATGAGTTATATTGAATAACCACAATGCTTGTTCCTCTCTAGTGATGATGGTGGATAATAAGGATGAACCTAGAGCATGTGCCCATACTATAAGGAGTTAAAAATGTACACCATGACATTTCCAGTTCTTTTAATTGATGATATTATAGATGATTTATATGGTGACTTATACTATACAAAACCTTATCTTTTCTCAAGTTGTCATTATACCATAATAAAATATGAGGATATACATAATACAATTGTTAACAATTTTGACCTCACGAGTAAAATGTTCACCTATACCACTTGAAAATTTGTGAGTCATGTTTTTTTCCTTGTTAATTGGTATTTTGTTCTTGTAATGTCCTTGAAATGGTCATCTAAAACCTTTTTTAGCAGAGTTTAAGGTAGATTTGATGAAATTAAGGTTTTGATCATCATGGCTATGTGCTTGTCTAGCCATCTTTTGATCAATTTCAAGTTGTTTCAAGAGATAAAAAGAATACATAACATATTAATAGTCCCCATGGCTTTTTTAAAAGTCATCTCATGTTTTATAATTGATTATATTGGTTGGTGACATGTTTGACTAACTTCATGACCTAGTTAACTGTATTTTGGGTCATTTTATGGATCTTGGAATAGGTTTTCCATATGAATGACAATATAATATAAGAATAAGGATATAGGGTACTTTTTCAGGCATGAAAAGGCATAATGGATACATTTTTTGATAATTTCAATAGGCTTCTCAAGTGATTTTGGAAGTTTTAGTGCCAAAACGCCTATTTTGATGCTATCTATATAGTTCTTCAAGGCAAAATTGATCAAGACATTATTTGTCCATTAAAAAGTCAAATAAATTATATTTAAGGAGCTTTAGGTGTCATAATGAATAAAAATGGCTTACCTCCCATATCAACCTCCTTTTTAGCTTTGAGAAGGCCATCAATTTTTGCTTTGTATAAGGAGAGAGAGATTCAGGTCCAAATATCTTAGGAATTTATAGGGAATCTAATGACATTAAATTTAGTGACATGGTTTTTAATATTCATTCCCCCATATTTATGAACAATTGATAAGAGTGTAGGGGGTCTAAATGGCCTATTCATCTAGATAGGGTCCACATTTTCCTCTATTTCTTTGATTCAATATTTAATGGGTAATAATGTTATAGTGAGGTTATTTCAGGGTCAAATAATACCTCTTGCATGTGGATTAATTAGATAACTCATTCCAAGAAGGTACATATGGAACAAAACTAGTTTCCTATAGTGTCCTTGTGAATGGTTTATTTGATTAGTTTTGAAGCATTATTTCAATTTTCAAGAAAGTGTCTTCATATTCAAATATTCCCAAGTTGATTCCTAAGTAATTTTACACCTAATTAATCCAATAAAAATCTCATACATATCCATCTTGAGAACAATCTTCTTTAATATGGTTTTGGTGAGATAATCTCTTTAACATGGTACAACTATATTTAATGAGTTTATAGTGCTTAAAAAATATCTCAATGAGGTTAGAATTATCTTTTCAAGCATACTTCCTAGAGAGTTGTACTTGATTCATTTAAGGTAATTCAATGAGTTTTAATAGAGCATACTCTCTTAAGGTACAAAAGAGCACTTAGAGGTCTAGTAGTATAGTTTTATCTGCAAACCTTGGAGATCAAGTTAAGAGGAATATCGTGACAAGTGACATGAATAAACAACTCACAAAGGTTGGTAAGTTTTTTGAAGCACATGAGATTATTTCATTACACTCTTTAGAATTATTTAAATGGCTAATGACACTCATAAAGATCAAAAAACCCAAAATTTTCTATTATGCCTAAATGTACCAATCAAGCCTATATGCTATGATCATGTAGACTGATAATAAATAGGTAGGCACAATGAGAACACTAATTTTATCTCCTTGCCTCATATAATATGATCAAGTGAGAATTACATGGAGATATAAGGTGAACATGCTCCTATAATCCTTAGTATGTGAAATGATGATAAGTGTCACAAAAATAAATGACTACATACATCAGTTATGATAGAGTAGGGGTCAGATGAAATATTGGTTTGTGTTTGAAGCTCAACTCAAGGTTCATAGAACATCAATTGGTGTTATATCAACCAAATAAAGATAACATGGAATCCATGAATTAATTAATTCATAGATAGATAAATATGATGAATAAATAACATTGCAATTTCTTTTATTCAAATAAGTTAAGGTGTTTTTGCATTTTAAAGTAATGGATCATTTCTTGTTTTCATTACTATTCAAACCTCCTTATGCTAAGTTGATGTTTCTTCAAGATTATTTTTAGAATGAAGGGTCTATTTCACTATGTTTTATGTTTATTTTATTTTTGTTTTTAGAAAACAAGTAAAAACTTAAAAGAAGTATGTGGTTTAGAAGAATCTAGATTTAGTTGAGTGCTCATGATCTAGTTGATGTAAAGAACTCCTCTTTGGATTGGGAAGATCACATGCAATAGAAAAAATCTAGAAATGGATTGATTATAAAGACAGGTGGGTGGATTTCCTATAAAATGCTAGATCTAAGAAGTAATAGACTTCCCTATATGGCTATCAATCCACTCTTTAAACAAGTTAATTTTTGAAAATGAAAAGAGATGCATTGCATAAAGTAATAAAAAGTACTCAATCATAATGAAAGAAATTATTTAAAGAGTAAAATGAGTGATTTTATCAAAATGGCATTAAATTTTTAAAAATTAATGATAAAATGCTAAAAGTTGATTTATAAAATAGCTTAAGACCCTATAATATGATAGAAATAAGAAAAATAGACTTTGCATGAGGGGTGATGGGTGGAATTAGCTTACTATTTTTGGGAAAATAAATTACACATTGAATGATGCTAGTCACTATGTAAAGGATATCAATTAAGGAAACTAATGTTGTTCAAGGGATGCCTAATGTCGGTTAGAGGTGACCAATGTCAGTTACTGTGGGTTCTATTTTTGGGAAGAAAGGGTTTTGGGTTAGTTGTAGGAAGGATTTTATGGGTTATTTGGGGTTAGATGATGTTAATGAGGATAGAATAGGATCTCATATATGTCAAACTCATGGGTTTGACACTTAAGTGACTGAAAATTCTCAATGGATGTTTGGTGGAAGGAGTGTTTGGAGTTGTATAAATCCAACATAAGAGATGGTATGAAGAGAGCTGTAAAGTGGGTAAAAGTAGTAAAACTAATAAAAAGTAAATAACTAGATACAAAACAAGTTCAAGAGACTTATATTTTGGTGTTTTGTGGCCTAGAGAAGTCTTGAAGTTGAATGTAAGTTGTTTGGGAACCTAAAACAATGTGGATAGAGTGATGGTTCTTAAGTCCTTTGTATTGGGGTGTTAAAACACTTTCTTGTCTCTTGGATAGTTTTTTGGTTCACTTGGAAGCTTGGATTCACTTGAGAGTTATGATTCTCACTCAAAAGCTTCAATCTCTTGAGCGAAGGTCCTAAGTCTACCTTAATTAATGTATGTCAATCATAGTCAATTGACATCAGTCAAGGGGTAATTGACATCGATCAAGGAAGGTTTAGTCAACATTGCCCAAAATAGCTAATTAAACTTAAGTTTGGCCATTAGTACAAATTTAAGTGGTCTAATCTTATTTAAGGAAGCATGGGTATGTGTGAATAAGAAGTCTAGGAGGTTAGGGCATTAAATGTCAAGATGGGAAATAGTGTTAAGGCTAGGTGTCGATCAGTTAGCCATGGGTTTAAGAAGGGAGGTTTAAAATAGGCTTATTTAACTTAATTAACTAATTAAATAAGTCAAAATGGGGTAAATGGGTGTGTATAATGGGTTTTAGCAAATATCCTAACCCAAGGGGGTCAAGGGGGCCAAGGGGGTATTTCATGATGACTAGAAGCATGTGGTGATATTTTCTAGTGTCTACATTTTCTCCCTTTTTGTTGTGTAGGTTTCATCCACAAGATGTAAAACAAAAGCAAATGGTGTGGTGGAAAGTTAGATTCCCTAAGTATGGGAGGAGGTGTTTCCTATCAAAATAGGATGTGATGAGTTAAAAATGAAGTCGATTGTAGGTTTGATAAGTGGGTATGTGAGTGAAAAAGTGGTTAAGGTGGGTAGGCATAGAAGCAAAAAAGGGTGTAAAATATGTAAAAAAGTATAATGTCATAAATTGTACCTTAGATGAGGCCACCATGGTAGAATGGAGTGGTGAATAAGGTAGCACTAAGGAAGACAAGTGATAACTAAACCAAGCCATAACATTAGGCATATCTAATATGGGTTGCACTTATAAATAGATCCTTTGGGTGGAAAGGTCGGTAGGGGTTCAAAAACCCTAAATGTTTTGACTAATGTTAGTTGGGTTCAACTAACATCAGTCACCATAACCCTATTAGTGATTAGCATCAGTCAACAACTAAACCCTAAAAAGGGGGTCATCAACCAAAAAGGGCAAAATTATTCTATTTTGGCTTTGTGTTGGGATTGGCTACTAATTATCCTTTGTGAAAATGATAGAAGAAAAAACAAATTATAGTTTGTATGGTTGAATACAAAAGGAGGTTGAGTGGAATGTGGGGTAGGGTATAGTAGGATTAATTAGAGATGGCTCCAAGTTGGTAGTATAGGGACTAGGTGGGATAGAAAGAGGTGAACATGTAGTGATTTGAGGGATGAGTAAGGGGTGGAGGGAAAGTGATGGCTGGGTAGTGGGTACCACCATGGCATCACTCATGAAATGAGGTAGGCATTATTGATGTGTCTAGTGTGTGAATTTTATTGTGTGCATTATCAAGTGTTTCTAGGTGGCTAGATCAAATGGTAGGATAGGGGAAGTGAAATTTTTGAGGTGAATTGTAGCTATAAATATGTTAGAGTGAAGGGAATTAGTAGTAACATTGGGTGGGGGAGTAGTGGTAGTGTGTAGGTTTTGTAAAAAGACTAGGTTTTTTGGGGTTTGGCCCTTACAAACTATGATCGATGCCAATCGATATTTATCAATGTTGTTTGATATAGAGCTAGTTTTGGTTAAGATGGGGATTGACATCAACCACAATAGGGAACTAATGTTGATTGAGGATCAATGGACATCGATCTAACAAGGAACCAATAGTGGTTAAGGCTCAATTGATGTTAGTCCTAAGGTAATTGTAAGGGGCTAAAACAAAATGTTTTGAAAATATAGGAAAAAGTATTGAAGTTAGCTTAGAGTGTTTGGTTAGGCTAAAGGGTTCAAGTTTAAGGCTTAGGGGAAGGAGAAGTAGCTAAGGATATTAGTGATAGGCAAATAGGTTTTTTGGTGACTAGGTGTAGTGACGAGGGTAGTATAGGTAAGATGTATGTGGTGTGTGTAAAGTTTAGGTTGAACTAAGTAATTTATTTAACATTATAGACAAGGGTGATACTAATGATGTGAGATTAGGTGTTATCTCTTCATGAGGAGCTATATAGAAATATGACTAGGGTAGATTGAGACCATATGATAGGGGTGGGTTTGGGTGGGATACAATATTATTAATGCATGCCTTGAGATACAATGATTTTGGTAGCCCTTATCAAGAGATTGGACCCAAATTCTAACACACTCATGTTATTGATAGGGGATATTACCATTATTCTAGAGGATGTGCACAAGATTTTGTAGCTACCCATATAGGGTCAAACAATGGATCCTATTTGTAGTGATGAGTAGGATGCATATATCAACCTGTTATTCAGAGAGCACTTTATAGAGGCTTGGTGGCATGCTAAGGGATTCTAATTTGAGGATATCTACCATATGGATATTGAGGGGAGATGGATTATAATGATGATTATATTATTCACCTATTATACAATTATTCACTTGAGTGGGGGAAATTTTCCCTGGATTGTGATAGGTGGGCTAATATCTATGCTCTAAGATTAGATATTATTTGCATGGGCTCTAGCATTATTAGCTTAGGTTTACTAGGAGATAGAGGGCTATTGAGTACATAGGTGATATGAGATGAGTGTATGCTTCCTACTCCACTATTAGGCATATGAGCATATTACCATCTTATAATCAATTGGATTGTTATGGCATACATGGCATCAAGCCAAATTTAGAGTTGATTTTATGAGATGGAGACTAGATATGGCATTGCCATGAGCCAGTGTGGAGGTATATGATTTGGCATGGTTTAAGCAATGGTTGGATACATTGGTCAATGGGGAGATCATATAGATACCATAAATAGACTTCCCATTATAAATGGGACTCAACACATAGATCTTTTATTTGTAGATCATTAGATGGATCTATAAGAAGAGGGATCAGGAGGTAGAGCTGATCTCATTTGATTATGTGAGGTGATAGTATGGCCTAGTGTAGGGTGTCTTGGGAGAATTCCCAAGATATAGACATGAGGATGTAGAATCACCATTGCCTCCACCATAACCAATAGAGTAGCCACTAATGAGGATCTATTGATTCATATAGGATTTGATGATGCTAGGGTGACTCATGAGTACATTGTTTGGTGGTAGGGATAGTATGATGTAGTGGTTGGGGGAGATAGAGGATAGGGTCCCAAATGGAAGAGATGATGGAGAGTAGAAAGATATGGATGTGGAAATGGAGGAGGAGGAAAAGTAAATGAAAGTGGATTCCCTTGATAGATAGATGTTTATTATCGAGGGGGATCAAGTGAGAGCATCATTATATATGGCATATGCATCTCTGGCATCCATGACATTAGAGAGGGGCATGTTGTAAGGGTATCAAGTAGTGAAGACCTAGGAGAGAGAAATTATCTAGGCATAGATAAGTATTATCACCTAGGAGAGAGACAATGCATGAGGATAACTAACACTATGAACCCAAGAGAGAGATAGTCTAAAGGTATATCTATCCACCATTACATAAGAGATAGATTATACATAGGGTTAGCTAGTTACTAATATTCAGGAGAGGAATGGGTTATAGGCATAGGTGACCTTGATATCAACTAAGTGGGGTGATTTAAGATAAGTAAGAGGGTGAGTACCAATGAGACCACCTCAAACCACTCTAGTGTCAAGATATGTGGCAATAGTGGAGTAGTTGAGGTACTATGAGATTCATGTCTTTAGTAGTCTCCCAAATGTGTCATAGTATTCATAGTATATAGTAAAGTGGCTTATATTAAGGAGACCCAATAGTACTACACCCAGTGGTGGCACAACATCTATAGGTACTTAGATAGGTCAAAGAGATGGATAGGATCCAAGGGATAGTAGTACCCCTACACCATAGACCTAGTGGACTTTGTATTATTATGAATTTGATTTCAGCTTGCAAGCTAATGCAGTGAGATGTATATACTATTTTGAGAGGCATGGACATATATATATATATATATTTATATATATATATATAACTCAAGTTATGATTTTGTTATGGTTGATGTTTGCTATTTATGGTTGATTTAATATTCTTTAGATGATGCTCATGTGATGATTTATTTTATGATGTTTATGACATGTATAGATGGTTTAGCATTTTATTTGTTAGTAGGTGTATGCTTAATTTAATGTTTTTAGATGTTGATATTTAAATTAATGAATATATATGATCCCATACTTATATGTTTATGTTATTGGAGAACATAATGGTTTGATTCATTTATCCATTTTTAGAGAAATGATTATATGTCATTATTAAATTTATGATAAAAGTTATAATGAATTTTATATGATAGAATTAATTTGATTTAGGCATGATGATAAGCAAGATTGATCATAGATGGGATGTTATAAAATTGATATGAGATGTTGATTTAATATATGATGATGATTATGATAAATAGAATGTTTTCATGATTGAAAACACCTAAATAAATGTTGTGGATGGTTAATGAAGTTGACAATTTTATCAGTTTTGGTTAAAAATGTATTAAACATGATGATGTCATTGATTGGATTTGAAATGAGAGATGATTTAAAATGTTTAAAACCACCTTAAAATATAGATTAATTTGGATAATATGTTGTATGTAAGAAGTGAAAAATAAATGAGAAAAGAATATTCATTTAATCAAAAATACAAATGCCTTAATGAATGTATCAACAAGTATGAGGAAAAAGAAAGAGATGTGGTGATCTTTTATTAGAAAAGAATAAAAACAAGAAGGTATATCAACTTATAAACATAATCCATTATTATGCTTCACATTAGCATTCATTGGTTTGTTAAGAAGTGTATTGATCACATAGTGTCAAGTAAGCTTAAAATACCTTGTTTAGTGAAGGGTAAAAAGGGAGGTGAATGATAATGGAACCTTATTGTGGGGATAGTTTTCCCCTTATATAGGTGACTAAAGAGCCACTATAAAAAATTATATATCTTAGTTGGTGTAGACTAATCAATGCAAGAAGTATACTATTTGACTTTTGTGAAAGTTGATTGCAACATCTAATTTTTTTGCTTTTATAAATTTTGATTGTGGGTCTTTTTAATATTGTTGATGTTGAGGGGTTGGGGAAGCTAATCGATGAGAGAATTTTCCATGAGATTTATTTCATCAAATTTTTTTTGAATTAGCCATCCATGAAGGGAGTGGTCTAAGATTTTGATTTGTTAGGCTTGGATAGTTATCCTTCAAGGGAGCAGTCTACCTTATTTTAAGCAATTTTGAAGTTGTTTTGGCAGTTATCCTTCAAGGGAGTAGTCTACGATGCTAGAGATGATCCATAAGACACACACACACACACACACACACACATATTGTTCTTTTAGAAATATACTTGATTATATAGGATTAATATTTACCTTTATGAAGGCAAAACTATAGAACAAGAAGGTCAAATAGTGGGTGAGAGGATGATTTAAGAGATAATGACCATGGGATTCCATCTTATTAGGGATGAAAATTATCCGTGATAATAATGCCATGAGTAGAGTTATGGTGACCATATTTAGGATTGAGGCTAAAATTATGATGGATAATCACATGATTCTATGCTTTAATCAGTTGTCCTCAAAATAAGAGGATGAAGGTGATAATCTCATAACATAAGGGACGATCTTAAGTTAGACATAAGGTGAGTTTAAATTTTTTTTAACAAAAGAATGGATGTAGATGCAAAGAATTAAGGGGCCTAGGTTCCATTTTACGTTTAAGATATGATAAACAGTAAGCTCTTAACCCATACTTTTGCATTATGATATACGATCTAAGCCAATTAAAAGCAAACTTTCCCCAATTGCTTCTTTCCATGTTGGTTACATATTGATTTTCCTTTAAGATGAGGTCTCTGATATTGAATTATCATTCTCTTAGGTAATTTTTATAATCATTATTGATTCATTCTTGATAGACTCAAATATGGTTAAGCATGGATAAATGATGCTTGTTAAGTAGCTCAATTTGGCCTAAACATTATTGATGATAATCTACCTCTAAGATGATATCCTTTAAGGATATATGAAGGGAGGAAATTTGGAATTTGATAGGCAAGACAACCTCTACTCCAAAGACAAATGATAAAGGGGTAGTAATTGTAGGGTTTTGAATGTTGGTTTGATATGCCCATATGGTGAAGGGAATGTGTAAGTGTCAATCCCTACTAGATACATTTACCATTTTAGTTAGCATTTTATTAAGTGTTTTATTAGAAGCTTTAACTTGTCCATTAGCTTGTGGATGATATGGATATGAGAAACTTAACTTAATGCCAAAGGTATTGAAAATATCTATTACTTTTTAATTTTTAAGTGATTTACCATTGTCAGTTATTATTTTATGTAAAACACTAAAATGGTAGATAATATGATGGTTAATGAAGTCAACAATCTTATCAGATTTAGATGAGACAAGGGGAATAGTCTCTACCAAATTGGTGAAATATTTTGTCACAATGATGATAGAATGATGTCACTATGAAGAGTGAGGGTTGATTTCACCAATGATATCTAATCACCACTGAAAGAAGGGCAAAAAATCCTTAGAGACTTGAAGACCATGATTAGGAACATGATGCAAATTAACATGTTTCTGATACTTGACACACTTATTTTATATAATCATAATAGTCTTGATTAAGGGTAGGCCAATAATATCCAAGATGAAGGATGCGTTTAGTAACATCTACACCACTAAAGTGTCCTCCACAAATCCCATCATGCATTTCTTTGGTAGTGTGAGAGATTTCAAGACTATGTAGGCATCTAAAAATAACATCATCAAAGCCTCGCTTGAAAATAATTCCCCATAATATGGTATAGCAAGAGGTACTATATATGAATGCCCATCTACCATTTCTAGAGAGATTGGAAGGAATGATAGCTATGGTAAGATAGTCAAATATTTGCTTATACTAAATATTAGAATGGGCTTCTTCCATGTTGTAGATGGAATGGAGGTCTAACTTGGTATGAGAGGGTTAGTTAAGGTGATTGATGGTGACAAAGAGTTTGGAATTATAAGGTACAAATGGGATTTGGGAAGTAAGAGAAGCTATGGTATTGGTGAACTTATTCGTAGAATGCAGAGTGGCTTGAATAAGGTAATGATCAAATGGCATCAATAGTACATCTGCCAATTACTTGTAATTATGTAAAACATCATTTTTACACTAGTAAGAACCATTTATTTGGTTGACCACAAGCTGTGAGTCACCAAAAATGTTGATCAATTTAACTCCTAAGGAAAAAACCTTTTGGAGACCTATAACTAGGGCCTCATACTCATCCATGTTATTGGTATAATCAAAATCAAGTTTGAAGGTTAAAGGAAAAGGCTCACCTTTAAGGGGGATAAGGATGATGCCAACACCCCCACCATCTTGGCACTTTGATCCATCAAAGAACATGGTCACATAATAAACAATGTCCACTTGAGATAGAGTTGTGATAGACTCATTGATAAACTCAAGAGAAGGAGGTTGGTTGTCTAATAAAAGTTCCTTATCCAATTGATCAACAATGATTTTCCCTTTGATTGAATTTTTATGGAGGAACTCAAGATTTAACTTAGCTAAAAGCATAAGCCATCTAGCCATATGTTTATTTTGATGTGGCTTATAATGCCTATACTTGAGCAGGTCATTGTTGGTTATGACAAAGGTTTTATGGTTAAGGAGGTAGGGATGGATTTTGGAAGCCATAAAGACCAAGCTGAGGCATAATTTCTTGGTATGGGTATACCAAGTTTCATACTATATAGGTGTTCAACTTATATAGTATACTAATTGCTCTTTATGCTGATCATCATGATATCAATCATGGCACCTAAGGAATGTTTTGTGGAAAAAATGTAGAGGTAGAAGGTTTGGTCCTCTTTTGGAGGGACAAAAACATGTGGGGAAACAAGGTATTCTTTGAGTGAGTCAAAGGCTTTTTGACAGTGTTTGTTCCACTTCAATTGAGATATCCTTATTAAGGATGTGATGGAAGGGCTGACATCTATCAGATAATTAAGAGATGAAATGACAAATGGATTAGATCTTCCCTTGCATACTATGATGTTTATTGACATCATTCAGAGGAGGAATGTCTAGGATTACCTTAACTTTCAAGGGATCAACTTCTATTCTATAGAGAGAAACAATAAAGCCAAGAAGTTTACTTGATAATACCCCAAAGATGCATTTCTTGGGTTTAATGTGGACATAAAAGTGGATAAGGCATTCAAAGATAACCTTAAGGATTTCTAAATGATGCTTATGACATTTAGACTTTTTAAGGAGGTCATCTACAAAGTCTTCCATAGTTTTATGGACAAGGTCATGAAAGTTGTAGGTCATGGTGCATTGGTAATTTGTACCAGTATTATTTAGATTAAAATGCATGACCCTATAGAAGAAAGTCCCCCATGGGGTGATAAAGGCATTTTTAAGTTGATCTTCTTTAGTAATCAAGATCTGATTATAGCTAGAGAATCTGTCCATAAGAGATAACATCTCATGGCTAGTCTTTAGATCAATAAGCTAGTCAATGTTTGGTAAAGGGAAGTCATATTTTAGACAATCAAGGTTAAGATCATGAAAATATACACAAATACAAAGTCCCCCTATTGCTTTGGTGATAGGAATGACATTGAAAACCCATTGGGGATAATCAATGTGTTGGATGAAGTTGACAAATAAGAGTACTAAAGCTCTTCTTTAATAAGAAGGGCAATGTGAGGGTGCATCCATCAAAGTTTTTACCTAAAAAGATTAACATTGAGGTTTGTGATGATGTTATGGATGAATATAAAAGGGTATATTCCTAGCATATCACTATAAGACCAATCATGTGCTACGCTATGGTCTCATAGAAAGGAAGAGAAATCTTGACGCTTTAAGGAATCTAAAAATTGGCTGATTTTGACTATGCAAGGGTTATCTTGAGTACCCAAGTTGATGTCAATGATAACTTATTTCAACATGTTCAATGTCTCAAGAGGTAAATATTTATTAAGGGAGGAATATTCATCACCAAGATAGGTGAGAAGGGAATCATCATCCTGACACTGGATAGTATTAATGGCAAGAGAATCATCTTCTACCATTTCAAGATAAGTCAGAGGAATGGTTCTAGTTTCCCTATCCTTTTGATAGGTCAGGGGTCCTAAACTAATCATATGGATCAAAAAAAATTAGGAGGAATAATATCAAGATCATTAGATTTTAAAGGAAAAGGTGTTGGTGAGGATGGGATTTCTTTCTCAATGATGGTAATGGAAGGTGGGTTGGTTGTCTCTTCTGGTGGATGAGCCCAAGACCATATCATTCATGAGGCTTTTGTGTTTTGCATGGTATAAACTCATTTGGTACATGTTCATAATAGCCTAAACTAAATCACTTTCAAGCACACTGATGGAGGTATGTCTTAGAAAACTCTAGTTTATCCAAGAAATAGAAATTAGAGGTGAATGGTTTAATAGAAGAGGAAGCATTGGTGGCTGAAAGTTGTTGATCAAGTCCCCCATAGATTAGATAGTTTTGGCAATTTTGAGGCCCAAAATGAATGATGGTTCCAAGATTGCAATCATAGCTAGAATTCTAGTTTAGATTTACATGCTCTTAGGGAGTAGGAAAGGCATCTAAGGTCAATAGATGATACTCACCAAGTGAAAAATGTTAGAATGTGGATTCAAAGGGGTCTTTTATAGGGATTTGGGAGGAAAGTATGGATGATATCGTAGAATATTGATTGATAGAGGATGAACGGTATGCATCATTTATTAAGATAAGAACATCAATAGGTTAGTAAGTCATATTACATGACTTGAAAGGGCTAGGGTTGGCTAGAATGACATGGAATTGACCCTCATGCTCAAAATTGATGCATTGATGTAAAGTTGATGGCACATAACCCATGGAATGGATCCAAGGGAATCTAAGAAATACATTATATTGAAACTCTCCTTCTACCAAGTATAAGTGATTAAGAAGAGTACAAGGGCCCAAACATATATGAAGAATGACCATCCATAAGGTTGTTACCATGGTATCATTAAAAGATTAGAGTATAGTCGTATTTTCTGGCATGATGTTCTCCAAAAGTCTAATTTGATCATATGTATGGGAGGAAATGATATTAGTGCTAGCCCCCCATCAATCATAACCCTCTTGATCCAAGTTTGGTTGATGTGGGAAATAATAAAAAGGGGAGGATCTAGATCATCTAGATGAATAGGGGGTATCTTTAAATCTTATAAGGTGATGGGGGCAGAAATCTGAAGGGCTCCAACAAGTGCTAATAGAGTTTGTGGATATTGAGGTTAAACCTCTATAATTTTTAAGGCCTCCATCATAGCTTGATGGTGTTGGGGATAAGTTTGGATTAATTCATATAAATTCATCTTCACTGGTTTTTGGTGAATTTTTTTAGAACTGACCTATGTAATAGTCTAGAGGGGTTGGATTAGGGTGTACCCAAGATAGAAATCTTGGGCTTGGGTGAAGGTATTTTTGTGATTTGGTGGAAGAAGGGTATGTCCATGGGATGGATACCTTAAATTTATCTTTATGATTTTGGGATTATGATCAAGTGACCACATGAATGGTTTGGATTTGGAGGGTATGTGGACTAGTAGATTACTTAGGTTCCTCCACACTCTTAAATGAGATTTTGGGGATAGGTTGATGTGGGGTGGTATATTTTGGTTTTTGGATTGGAGGTGGGCTCATGGGAATTTCCTTTGTTAACAAATCATCTGCATTACATAGTTTTTGGATTATGTCTTAGAGATATTTGCAATTCTCCATGTCATGTCCAGGTGTACTATGGTATGCATAGATCAAATTGTCATTAAACCAAGCTGGCTTTGGACTAAGAGGATAAAATGGCTTGATGGGAGGTAATACCAAGTAGTAAGCTTGTATAAACCTTTGAAATATGGTAGAATAAGATTCTAGTAAGGGTGGCAAGAAGGTGGGAGTTTTGTTTTTGATGGTTGGGGTGGATACCTTTTTAGGATTAATCTTAGTGAATTGAAATTTGGGTGGTGCATTGCTTTTATTATATGGTTTTGAGGTAGGTGGTTTGGTAAGAATAAGTGGAGGTGTGGCCAGAAATGGAGGTTGGACTTGTGGTTTCTTTGTTAGAGGGCTTAGTATTTTTAACAAGGTGGAAGGGTGAGGTCCTAAAATGGATGAAGGATGAAGTCCTAGGATGGAAGGTAAATTAAAAATGGGAGGTAATATGGTTTTGGATTTTTGAATCCTAGATGGTTTAATTTTATTTATTTGTTTAGTTTACAAATTTCTAGGTGGGATTGGAGGCGTGAATTCTAACTTCAAGGGAGGATGGGTAAGATTCTAAGTGGGAAGGACACCTATGTTATTGATGGGCTTTAATGGGGTAGTGGAGGTTGCTTTCATTTTATTTGAAGGAGTTGGGTTGGTTTGTTTATCTAAAGTTCAAGATGTGGAGTTTTTTATTAGTTTGGTTGGGGTAGTGGTATTTTTAATTGTGGATGTTGAAGGTTGGGTGGACAATGGTGTGGTTGGTGACTCTTTCTTGTTTGGGTATGGGATTCCAAGGTGGTGTCAAAATGTGTCCTAGTCAAGGTTTGGTGGAAATAAAAATTCTAGATTTTGAACCAACCTTGAAAATGGTTTATAGATAGGCTTAATTCCCTTGGCAGTGGAATCTAAGGATAGACCAAGTAGAGGTGGGATGGTAACATTTTCCTTTTCCTATATCAATGGATCTAAATGTTTAGAAGGTGATTCTTCCATGGAAGGGGTAGGTGAGATAATCTCTTCCTTAGTTATACGTTCTAAAGGGTAGATAGCTATAACATGGAAGAAAATGGCATGAGAGTGATGGTTTTCTCCTTTGCTATGATTTCAAAGGAGAGATTGTGCTTCCATTACCTCAATAAGCGGAGAAGGTATAGTTGTTTCTTCCATTGTTATGCTTTCCAAAGGAAGGGTAGGTAAATCCATTACCTCAATAAGTGGATAAGGGATGGTCATTTTTTCCTTTGTTATGCTTTCCAAAGGAGATATGGGTATTTCCACTATGGAAGTGAGTAGAGAGGAAGTGGTGGTTTGGGCCATGGGTTAATTAACTATAAGTTCTTTAAGAACAAAATTAAATGTATGAAATTCATATTTGTGAGATGACTTCACATTAGTATGCTCATTATTTATATAAGGTGGGTGGTTTGGGAATGGTTATTGAATGATATCATGTGCTTGATTACGGAGTGCATTTGGGTTATCCATCACAAGCTCACCCTTGTCTATCAAGTCTTGGACAATGTTTTCAAATGTCTTGCATCTATCAACATTATGTCTAATGACACAGTGGAAGATGCACATCTCATTTTACTTATACAAACTTGGTATAAGATGGGAGGAATCAAATTGTTGAGGAAGTTTGATTGGAGAATGTTGGATTATGGATGCCATCAAAAACTTATCTAAAACCAAAGCGTAAGACTCCCCTAACAGTGTATACTTCTTTTATATAAAATGGTTTTGGGATTTAGATGTTTTTTTGGAAGAGGTGGATGGGTTGGATTGGCCAACCATCGAAGGAGGAGCCATTTTAATCACAATGGCATTGGTTATTCATTTAGTTTTGGTATTGTCATCATTTGCAGGTTTAGAGGAAGCTTTGTTAGATTTGAAACTATCATTTTTATTCCTCAAATTTATTTTTCCCTCATCAATTTCTTGAATCTCTAGTTTTCTATCCATGGTAAATGCCTCATCAAAGGTTCAGAAGGTTTGAACTTGTAAGATGGATGAGATGTGTTGAGCACATGCTTGAGAGAAAATTTCAATTAATATGAGTTAGGGTAAGGAGAAGGAGAGTTGGTTGATCATCCCTCTCCAATGAGCAATGAAATCGGCAATTAATTCATCTTCAAATTGCTGAATGGAATGTAAGTCAGTGATATAAACTTTATTAGAAATAAGGATTGAAAATTGGTACAATAAAGTTTGATCTAGTTGATAAAAATAAAAGAGGGAGTGCCTAGTTATAACACTATACTAGTCTAATGTGGGTCCTATTAAGGACATAGGCAAAGTTTGGAGAATAAGAGCATTATCATAGGTAATTAGATAACATGAATGCCTAAATGCTCTTAGGTGATATTAGGGATCTTCTTTGCTTTGGAATTTACAAAATTTGGGAATTTCCCATTGTGCAAGGTATGGATGGATTGGCATGGAAGGGTGGATGGGATCATTACAAATCTAATCATATGACAAGAGATTATGGGCCCTAGAAATGGATGACTCTAGATTTTCTATCTTTTCCATCAACATCTTGATGAAGTCAATTTTTGGTGGTACACCCCCATAATTATAAGGTATGTGTTGTTGGGGTTCTGAAGGTGCAATATATTAGTAACTAGTAGAGAGTTGGGAAGAGGCCACATATTTGTAATTGGCCATGGAAGGTTGGAAATATGGTGGAGGCATATATCCTTGTGGGTTTTGGATATAACCTAGTTTAGGTGTAATATGCATTTGTTGGGCTATAAGCATGGTTGGGTTGGTTGGTTAAAGGTCTGTAGTCACCTTGGTCCTTATGGGTGGGAGAGTAGATGGTATTAAAACCACTAAATTTTTGAAAGTGGGGGAGGATGTTGGGTTTTTAATGGCAAGCGGTAAGGAATCACTACTAGTAGAAGGCATCCCAATGGTAAGTGGTGCTTGGGTTACCATAGGCTGAGTTTCCCATACATTGGAAGGGTTAGTGATGGGGTTGGTGGAGGTGGAAGGTGCTTGGGCATTGGTTGGTGGAAGGGATTGGTTTTGGGAAATGGTTTTTGAAGGGTTATTCATGGAAGATAATTCTTGGGTCAGTATGGATTGGATGATGGAGATAGTGGCAACCAAGGTATCATTGATAAGGCAAGTGGGCATGCCATAGGGTGGTTCAATAGAAGGAACCAAAGTAGAGGTATGATTAACAATAGTGGAAAGATAGTGTTTGAATGCCATGGGGTTATTATTAAAAAGGTTTGTAAAATCCATATCTCCTTAGGAAAAATATTGAGGCATATCAGACTCCTGAAATGGTCAGGGGAACTTTTTTCATTTGAAGTCTACTCCATGGATGAGGAAGAAAAAGATGGGTGGTTAGGAGGTGGATCTTGGTTTGCTTGGTTTCTAACTTTTTGCCTTGTCAAAACCATGCAATGAAAGGTGGAAGAAGGGTGGAAATGATCTCACACACTCAAAAAGAGAGAAAAAAAAATAAAGGATTCAAGTAAATCACACATATGCTAAGATTACATTAAATCTTAGAATTCTTTTTTATCACTTTTAGGCTTATGCCTCAATTTAAAATTTTATGTGACTCCACTTGGCTTGTAGAAAATGAACTATAATAAGAAATCTAAGTATGTTTTTGGGTTAGTTTAATGTTATCAAAATATTTGTACTAGAATTTGATACATGGCTTAATATTGGGGCCTACCCCCTCACTTCACACATTGCAATGATAAGGGTCTCAGGTGCTTATCCAAGATAGACCAAATTTTATATTTTATACTCAGCTAGTGTACTAAGTTTTGGTTTCTCCCTTGGTAGTGAAGTCAAAGTGGGATATCCAAGGGTGAAGGTTTACCACTAGGTGATGAAATCCTAGTGGGGCTTTATGTTATTGTTTGATTGATTTGTATGAGTGTTTTGGTATTGTGTGTGCGACAAGAGTGATTACTAAAATTGATTTCAACATTTACTTTAACTATGTGATTTAAACAAGCAAGCAATCAATGGATTCAATTTGTTTGTAAACCCAAAGGAAAATTCTGATTTCTTTTAAATAAGTAAAAGAACAACTATAATGCACCTAAATTCAGAATGAGGATATAAATCCTAATCCAAGGATGAATGCTTTTTTAAATTTTTAGAAATAAATAAAAATGAAAATTTTACCTTTTCTAAGAAATCAAAGAAGACATAATACTTTATTTGGAAAAGAAGAAATTGAAAACAATGATTTCCAATTAAGAAATAAAATAAAGAATTTTTTAGTTTCAAAAGTAGAATTGCAATGGATTGAGCTTCCACTAATACAACTAAATATCCTAAACAATTATGAACCCAAGAAAACTCTAGGGTCCCACTAGGTGTGCTAGAATGTTTCATTATGTTTTTTGTTTATTTTCTTTTTCTTTTGATAAATCAAGTGAAACTTTAAAGAAGGGTATGGTTTAGAATAACTTGGATTTAGTTGTGTGTTCGTGATCTAGTCAATGTAGAGAACTCCTCTTTGGCTTGGGAGGATGACCTATAGTAAGAAAGAAGCTAGAAATGGATTGATTATCAATATAGGTGGGTGGATTACCAAGAAAATGCTAGATCCAAGAATTACTAGACTTCCTTTCAGGGTTGTTAATCCACTCTTTAAACAATTTAAGTTTTAAAAATAAAAAGAGATGAATTGCATAAAGTAATAAAAAGTACTCAAGCACAGTGAAAGAAATTTTTTTAAAAGGAAAATGAGGTTTTTTATGAAAATGGAATTAACTTGTTAGAAAATAATGCTAAAATGTTAAAACTTGATTCAAAAAATAGTTTAAGCCCCTGTGATGTGATAAAATTGAAAAAACTAGACTTTGGATGAGGGTTGATGGGTGGAATTAGCTTGTTGTTTTTGTGAAAATATATTACAAAGTGACAGATGTTAGTCACTATTAAAATTATATCGGTTAAGGAAACTGATGCCAATCAAGGGATAGTTGATGCTAGTCATAGGTGATTTATGTCAGTTATTGTGGGTTCTAGTTTTGGGTAGAATGGGTTTTGGGTCAATTCAAGGAAGGATTTTATGGGTTGTTTAGGGTTGGATGATGGTCATGAGGTTATAATAGGTTCTCAAGGATGTCAAACTTAGGGTTTTGGCACTCAAGTGACTAGAAATGTTCAGTGGTTGTTTGGTGGAAGGAGTATTAGGAGTTGTAATACTCTAAAATAAGAGAAAGTATGATGAGAGATGGGAAGTGGATGAAAGAATAAAGACTACTAAAAACTAAATAATTTAACTCAAAACAAGTATAGGATACATAAATTTTGGTGTTTATTGGCTTAAATAAGTCTTGAAGTTAAATGTAAGATGCCTAAGAACATGAAATGATGTGGACAAAGTGAAGGGGTTTGAATCCTTCGTATTGATGTGATATAACACTTTTATGTCTTTGGGTTGGTTCTCTAGTTCACTTAGAATTTTGGATTCACTCAAGAGTTATGATTCTCACTCAAAATGTTTAACCTCTTGAGCGAGGGTCCTAAGGCTAACTTAAGTAATCGACATTGGTCCTGGTCAATTGGTGTCATTTAAGGTGTGATCGACATTGGTCAAGGGAGATTTAATCAAGGTTTCCAAAAAATAATTAATTTCACTTAAGGCTGGACACTAAGAGTAATGAAAGTGGTCTAAGATTATTTAAGGCAATATGGGTATGCATGAAGAAATCTAGGAGGTTAGGGAATTAAATGTCAAGGTGGGAAATAGTCTTAAGGCTAGGTGTCCATCAATTAGCCATGGGTTTAAGTGGGGAGGTGTAAAATAGGCTTATTTAACTTAATTAACTAATTAAATTAGCTAGAATGGGGTAAATGGGTGTGTATAAGGGGTTTTAATAAATATCTTATCCAAGGGGGCCAAGAGGGTATTTTACGATGACTAGAACTATGTGGTGTGATTTTCTAATTTTTCCAAGGTTAATGATGGCCTTAAGGTCACTTTCATCTCTTGATACCAATCTCCCATCCCTCTTCAGTTTGTACATAGGGAGAAATCACCACCTACAATAGTCACCCATGAAGATAATTCAAAAGGTGTCATGTTGAACATGGAGGTAAGTAAATAGTGGAAGTGATTAAGGGAGGATGAATGAAAAACTTCACATGAAATTAGGATTGTCATATGATTACTCAATTTACCTACTTTACATGCTCCAAGACAATGATCTTACTCCATACAATAGGGTCCACAAACTCTCTTGATGACTGAGTTTTCATAGACACTCAAGGTTTTGGTCTTAAGTGAGGGAGAACAATGAATAATCTCAAAATATATAGTGATATATCTTCAATTACAATGTAGAGTCATCACTAGCTCACTCCATATCTCCACTTTACCCACTATCCTATTCAAGACTTGAAAGACACCTACAACCATCCTCTTTTGGATCAAATAGTGAGGTGAAGGTGAGGTTGGATCCTAATGTAGTTGGTAGGTCTATGGAATCTTTATGAAGGATATCAAAGAATCAAGGACATCTTAATGAAAACTCTTCATTACAAGATTGTGATGACTACTTCCTAAATGACCACTTATAACAGGGTCTACATATGCTTAAATAGTCAGGCTTATGAATGTAAGGCAAGCTAAGTAAAGGGATAGGACCTTAGACACTTAAACATTTTACATGATACTATGAGAAGATCATGAAAACATCAAGGGTTAAATAAAGTCTCAAGATTAAATTATCCTATATTGGGCACCTCACATCAAGAAACGTGACTATATAACCTACAATTCAGAAGCCAATGCAAGACATAGTCAACCTATATATAATGCACAAGAAAGTTAAGGAGATAAGGATATTTGATGGTTTGTAGATTTTTTCAATATATAATCAATGGTATAAATCAATATGATAGACCTAAAAAAGGTATTTTGGCACCTATTTCTCTAAATAAGTGAGAGAGTAGTGAATATATATAGCTACATGAAACACAGTCCTTTTAAAACCTAAAATTAGTCTTTGAAAAGAATGAAGATGTGGAGAAGGTATAGTTTAAATGTAAGAGTAATGACTAGTATAGAGATGAATATGAATAAGGTATTATATTATGATTGGATTAAATTTCATTGGAATTATCATTGAAGGGCAGAACACAATCAACATAGACAGTTTGCTAATACAGTCTATTGGAGACTAATAGACCTACAAGCCCATTCATAGGTTCAAGGGTAAAGAACATATTTATAATTCAAAGAAGTATGTATAATAGTAAGGATGGAATATACATTACGTCAAATAAAGGCTTTCATCAACTTTTAAACATGAAATGTAAAGATTAAGATCTATTCATGGAACTCTAGGGTTGCAAGCTTATTTTGCATACAAACCTTATATTTTAGAATTCAATGTCTTAGACTAGTTTGAGAGGTCAATGATTATAGAATCATCATAAACCATTTCATGGATGTTTTAAAACATTTTAAATAGTTTCACTTGCTGTGAAAACATGTTTTGGGGTCTTAAACCCAAAAAGAATCCTTCTCGGCCTTTCATGCACAATCACAATCCCAAGAGATGGTTTTATGTAGAATATAAATTTTTTCAAGAGATGAATGATGACTTGAATTTATATTAGATGTTTATGTGGGTATTATTCTTCATATTCATGACATTATTTCAGTCATTAGATCTCATAACTGCATGAAAAATCAGTTAAAACATACAAAATCCTATTTTACTTAAGGAGTTTGAAGAGGTATCTTTATTTACTCAAAACATCCATGAGAAGTTCCATGGGAACTAATGACCATAGGATATGTTATTAAGGTCCCATTTCCATAACCTCTTTTAATTGGATTTTGTAAAGGACCCATGTCCTTTATAAACCATTGTTAAGAACATAAATCCTACTAAAGCCCCTCAACTAACCCAATTGGAAATATATGACTTATAATGACCTCAAATTAAATATTATAATTTATAAATGAAATTAATGACTCTAAAAAATCTCTTGACCTTCATTTACAGGTTTTTTTCATAGGTGTAGGTAAAGTACCATGTGGTATAAGGCAAAATGATAGTTTTTATCTTGTTTGTGAGGGTGTAGACTATAAATTGGCATAAAAACCATTTGAATATATTTATGGGGAATTAATTTAGGATTTATGATTAATCAAAAGGATCTATAGGTCCCTTAAAGAGTTACATAGCTCTTACAAGTTGGCCACTAGCTCATCAGTTGAAAGAACTTAGTTTTGTAAGCAAACAACCAATGATGAAGACTTGAGAGTGTCATAAAGGGATTAAATCTAAAGGAATGAGTTTTTTTAAGGGTCATTAAGGTCTCATTAGGTAACATTCATGCATAAAAACCTATAATTCTATTGGAAAACCTCTCAAACACCCCTCAAGCACACAAAGGCATCTAAGCTTGCAAATGGCCATTTCATGGTTTGCATACTTATATAGTGTCATAGAACATGAAATTTGGTATGGATGATTCTATTATTATAGGTAAATTTAATCAAAAAATTTTATCTAGTTTCACATGCGTGGGTGGTCATTTGGGCCAAATTTCTCTTTCTAGGCCTTAGAGGCCTAATTAGGCCTAATTAGAGAGAGAGAAACCACATAAAATGAGTAATTCCACTTGGCGTTAGCTCATGAATTTTTAATTTAGTTTTAATGGGATATATGGTACTAAAAAATGTGCCAATTTTTTCCAATTTGATCTATTCAATATTTTGGACAAGGAGCTTTACAGGTTTTTAGGGCTATAAGTAATATGAAGGAACACAAGAAAAATGATCAAAATTGCATCTTTTGGAAAACTTAATGGTTCCAATTTTTTTTAGAGGTATTATATGTTGTTTATAATCCATACATGTAATATATTTTATTTATTCAAAATGAAACTCAATTTTTGTATCATAAGCCTCTTTGTTCATGAAGGAGTCAAATAGTTAAAACACCCAAATGGATGCATAAAATATATTCAAGAGGATTTATTGAGGTATATAATTTTTTTCACACCAATTTAAGAGTATTAAAAATTCATAGTTTGATTGGAATAATGCTTCAAAGGTGTAAAAGGTCTCAAGGACTCTTAACTACACCTTCTTTTCTTCCTATGCCTAGCATGTTCAAGGAGTCAAAAAAGCACTAAAGAACTTATAACATCCTTTTAAAGGTGTTAAAACATCATTAGTAGCTTGGGAGAAGGTTTTAATTAAGGACTTGATCAATATTTTATGACATATTTTCATGGGAGGAGACTTATTCATCAAGGAATATAAGCAACCAAGAATATAGGGTGTGCAAACAAAGATGTAGGTACTTCAGTTGGTCAAGCATCATAAATCAACTCCCAAATACTCCTTCAAGCTTCCAAAAATGCCTCATCTCTACCCATACTCAAATTTTGAGAATGAGGATGAGATATATTTAAGGAAGTGGTATTTAGGTTTGAAGAAAACCAAGTGAATGAGTCACTCCTAGTTTTTGGGCTACCTTGCCTCTCTCTCTCCTCTCTCATTCTCTATATATGTAAGCCTATTTTTGTAATTTAAAATGAATCCTTACCCTAAGTTGTGTAAATTACATGATCATAAAAACACTTGTAATTGCCTCTTTTAAATTAATAAGACTGAATTCATGCCTCTTTAAACCTTGTGACTAGTATATGTTCATAGTGAGTTTATGAATGACAATGATAGTATATGCTTCCTCTCATTTTTTACATCCCTTTTTACCTATTTTTAGGTGTTAGATCATAATTATAAGTTTCATAATGTGCTTCAATAATATTGTATTTATGGGAAGTGTAAGTTTTCCTTAGTGTCTTTAAAAGACCTATTAGTCATGTTGCCTTAGATCATACATCAAGCCTAGGCCTCTGTGTGAAACATTGTTATTTGGAAGATTTAATTTGAGAAGTGAAATTAGTTACATGTCTATATTAATCCTTATTAGTTCATATTAGACAAGTGAAGGACACATTTTGGTGTATCACCTTAGTTAGATAGGTTTTCCTTTCAGTTTTCCTTATTCTCTTTTCACTTAAAAGCTAGTAGTGTAGAGTAGAGATCCTAACATATACATCAAGGGGAGATAGCCCTTATAATATATATATTTAATCAATCCATTGGTCCACCCATAGCCTAGGATTTTTTCCATGTTACTTCAAACTATGAAGGGTTGAAACAACCTTCACAAGGGTGAAGGTCTAGTAGTTAATAGTTTTTAGCACACATGATGAGATAGAAGTGTAGAGTAGTGGAAGGATTGTCAGTGTTGTTCATGTAATAATAAGCCTTTAGAGGAATTCAAGACATCAATGGTGTCTTCAAGTTTTATCAGCTATTTCTATCATCCCAAACATAGTTTCCAAGTAAGTGTATTTTCAATGCACTATCTTGATGTTATTTTTATCGCCCATTTTGAAGAAAATGGCAATTTATTACAAGTTGATGAGCCTTATTATAAGTATGGTAATCCTTATTATAACTATTATGAGCCTATTTGAATCATAGATACTAGGGAGGTGAATTATTTCCCTTAAAAAATACATTTAATTTCACTTGTCATTCATGAAGCATCCATTCAAACATATACATCAACTAATGCATAAACAAGCATACAACATATGAACACAAGAGCTATGTGAGAAAAATTCATGGGGAATAAAACCAAATAGAAAATAACTTGGACTATATTCCTATAATAAATGAATCAAGATTTAGTGAGACACCAACCCCTCATTAGTCAAGCACCATCTCAACTAGTACTTTAGCAAGCACCAACTTGAAAGGAGGCACCAACCCCCTAGATGATTCAAAACCAACTTAGCCACATAGAACATATAATCACCCTTAGACACCTATTTCTCACTCAACTGATGATATTCAACTTATTTATTTTTTCACGCTCTTATATCTCTCTCAAATAACCTTCTAGGCTTCCTTGCTCAATATGTCTCTTAATAGGCTTACTAGGTCAACTGACCTTGGTATCCATATGAAGTAAATATATTACATATTAATAATATTTTATCTCTTCTATTATGATGGTATTTAATACCTCCTACTACTTCATAATCTGCCCTCTTCTTTTCTCATATGTGTCTTCTCTATTGCATACAAAATTAGGCCAATTAGGCCTTGTATAAATACACATCACAAGATCTCTTACATTGTTGGTTAGCCAAGACACTAATCCATCAGGTTTAGAACAAAAATGTGTCTTATGACATGCTAAAAACAATAATTAATAAAATTAATATCATTATTAGGTCATACAAACACATTTAGACCATAATCTTCTTCTAGGCCTAATAGATACCTAATGCATTAGGTCTATCCTCTCCATGGAACAACTTGAACCTTTATGGCCTAGATGACCCTTAAATAAGAACACAAACATTTCAAAAAATCAAATTGAAACCTAAAATAACTTTATCCATTCTCAATAGTTCATAAATCCTTTGGTCACAACTTGAAAGTATCATTAGGCTTTAAAACCCTACTAGGCCTAATTACCCCAAAAACACTTTCTTCAAAGATGAAACTCAAACAACCTATAGAAACACATTATAGGAACAATCCACATATGTATGGAAAATTAATGACCTCAAGGTCATCATAAAACTCATTATACTCCATAGCTTATGCTTCAAATACATAGGAACACCTCATCAAAAGCTTACTCAGAACTATCAATTTACTCAAAACCCAATCATTAGCAACTTGAACTCAAACATCAATACATGCACTTTCCAACACTATAGATGCATATATAATATCCCATGGCATATATATATATATATATATATATATATATATAAAATACCCATATGCTTGCTATATATATTATTAGTATATAATTATTTAAGAACAACACTTCACTCAGCTTACTCGAGTCTATCAAAACACCTTAGAAACCAATCATGCATACTTGGGGCCTTCAACACTTGAGATGGCACTTATCATGAATAATGAAGCATAAAAATGATAAAATGGTGTTTGTATAACAACATAACATTCTTGAAACACTTCCAAACTAGGCATAATGACATAGGAGCATCAATCCACTAATACATAGAAAACTATCAAATACCCTAAAAACACAGTCCTGATGAATGTTATTTTCAACGTTTTAAACTAAATCTCAACCTTATATATATCATGGGTAGGTCATATATATATATATGTGTGTGTGTGTGTGTGTGTGTGTGTGTGTGTGTGTGTGTGTGTGTGTGTGTGTGTGTGTGTGTGTGTGTGTGTGTGTGTGTGTGTGTGTGTGTATGTATATATATACATATACACACACACACACACACACATATATATGTGTGTGTGTGTATATGTATATATATATATATATATATACACACACACACATATATATATGTATATGTGTGTGTGTGTGTATATATATATATATGTATGTATGTATGTATATGTATGTGTGTGTGTATACATACATATATATACACACACACACACACATACATACATACATACATATATATATATATATATATATATATATATATATATATATATCCCAAATAATATCAAAATTTTAACTATATACATTGAATCCTATCATATAGTCTCAGACTCTTCACTCCATCTTGCATACACAAAACTATCATTCTACCTTGAGGACCACTCATGGTGATTATGATTTTTAGTACCTATGTGAAAATTTTTAAGGACTCATAATTAATGTGAATGATCCTATGATATCATTAGGTAACTCTCACAGAGGAAGATATCATGGTCTAGTGATAATATTGGTCTTGTAGACCAATCTCTTAACTTTACATCTTCATTGTCGCATCTTCACTAGACAGGTCATCTTTTGAAAAATATTTTAAATATTTTCATTGAAATATATAACATATAACCAATATGGATATGTGTTACCATTATTTTTAAAAAGCCATACATTTGTATCCATCCCTAATCCATGGCAACATATCCCTATTCTCATTCTCACTTCTACCTAGTTTTTCTCACTGTATAAACTATTAGACTTTTTAGTGATAGGTCAAATTTTATGACTAGTTTAAAATATTTTAAGTCTAGAAAGTACTCAAAAACTAGAATGAACATGAGTTACAAGTCTCAAAATTTATCCTCCAATTATTTTCATTATTTGACTTGGTCAACTCTATTTTTTATACCAAATATATGAGAAACAACCACTATTCTATCGGGTCCACCCACTCACCTAACAAACCAATGACACCTAGAGGTACCTAGAGGAATCCAATCCATGATACAAACATCAAACTAGGTCAACTAGTCCATTCTGAACCATTTCTTTCAATATCTTCCATATTGGGTCACTATGAGGGGTTTATGAGGGTTTAGACTACATTTCTCTCTTAACAATCATTCATAAAGGAATTCCATTCAAATCCAAAACCAATGGCATGAAAATACACCTATGAAAATTCCATAAATACCATTAATTTCTTAGGACCCCATGCATAGGTTCTACATACCAATGATCACAAGAAAAACCTTGTCGAGTTTGTAACACTCCATTCTAGCAATCAAGATAACCTTAGCACCAATTTTCATGATTTTTTGTTTCACAATTTGAATTCATACTTGGTTAACACACTTGAAACAACTTTTCACACCTTTGAAAATGCTATCATGAGATCTATAACTTTTTAACTTGAACTTAACCCTTCATCAGACCACACTAGGTCTCTTTGCTCACTAGGCCTAAACCTATAACTTACATATATACCTTGAACACGTATTTAAACCTATTTTAATGATATAAAAACCTCATAATAATGTCATAAAACCTCATACCATGCTCACACACTAATAGTATTATTCTCATAAGCCTTAGACTACTTACCTCATCATGTTACAAATCTTGTGCCTTCTCACTAGGTCTCTTCATGCAAAGATTAAGACAAGAGATGAACTTGGAGCTCTTATGAATATTTATTTTCCTCATTATCATGATTAGCCAAATTTTTACACTCTCTCATGCATGTAAAAACATAATTCACCAAGCTTCACTATGTTTCATACATACATCTTCTCACAGGGCTAGACTAAGATTCTCAAGACACCTAGTATTCAAAAAATTGAACTGAAACAACCTATTTATCAATGATATCACCCAATAACATTATTAAATAAATATTATTTGAATAAAAAACTATTATAAATAGGCTCATGAGTTTTTTACATCACAACAATGAGCCAAGACCTCATACAAAACTCAAAGGCTATGAAACCATGCTCAAGTCATCATGAACACTCACCATGCAACACCATAATTACATCTTTAGGACATCAATGATACTCACAAACCTTTAACATCAATGATAAAATTAATGTATCAATCAAAAAAATAGGAAAATACCTCAACAATCTCCCCCTTTTTCATTGATGGAAAACACTCTAACAAAGCAAATCATTCTCATCTCTTCAATATGGAACTCTCCCAAACTGGTCTTTCTCATAATCCAATATTTCTCCCCCTTTGACATTAATGACAAAGGGTCATTTTTGAAAATACTACCATCTTATCCTTGGACCTAAAACTTGATTTGTCCCCAAATAATATCAATCTTCCTTTGATCAACCAAACAAGATCTCATCTCATAGAAGTTCTCAACCATACTCCCCTTAAGCTTATGCAAACCTCAAATACATGAACATTACTTTCCTTGCTTGATATCTGGAAAATTTTGTAAAAGGAACTCCCTTTTTGAAAAATCATCTTCATGATAATGATAATCATATTCAACAACTAAAAAATCAACACATACGAAAAAATAAACTTAATAATCATCTTAGACACATGCTCCCTGTAGCAACATGCATACCATTTTTAGATGAACTAAGAACACACTATTTCTCACCTTGTCCTTGACATGATTGAAACCAATTGATCACACTCATAATAATCAATGAGATACCTCACCTTGAAATCCATTTAAAAACCTTCCCTTGTCTTTCAATAACACTTTTAGGTTTGTTAACGAACTTCAAATGATATTAATAATTTCATTGGTCTTGTAGACCAATCTATAACTCATATTCCTTCTTGGAACTAATGATCAATCTAAATTACTCTTTATGTTTCACAAGCCATCATGGATTAGACTAGCTCATAACAACTTACATGTAAAAAAATGGTAGTTAGGTCTTATCTTCAACTTATATTTAACAACTTACATGGATTATCTATTTTTTCGTTGACAACTTTGATCTAATGTTCTCATTGGTTCTGTAGAGTAATATATGTCCCACTTGACTATCAAGACAAGAAGATCACTATATAACTTTTCTTGAGCACCTAGATCACTTCAATTCGTCATGATTTATTTCAAGATGCTCTATATAATTTTCATTGAACTCCCCAAGTCTTTACAATTTCATTCACTTCATGAACTATCTTCTAGGTCTTACTTTCCCATAGAGTCTTGAAACCATCATTTCATGTTAGTAATGCTATATGCTCAAATATCTACATCATCACCCAAATTAACTATAAAAAGTATACAAGAAACTCACATTATTTCTTATTAAACCACCTTTATCAGTTTTATGAAGTCAATTCCAAAAATCAACATAGATTAGGCTCACAACCAACTATCTTCATGAAAATATTAGTCTTGTAAACCAATCCGTAACTTAAATTTATTCATGACTACAATGGATCTTCTTGGAATAAAAACCTACTTTTAAAGCTCATGAATAATCTAAAAATCTACCCCTAATACCATTTAACCACAATGATTCCACTAGATGATGAGTGTCTCCATGAAGCCTAATGGAGTCACCCTCTTCCTTAAGATACTAGAACAACATAACTTTAGGAGATTCTAAAATCTTAAATCCACTCTTCTCAGCCACCTTACAAACATCAGACTGGTAGTCTATCTTCAGAATCCATTTGGGCTAGATTGGAATATTTAACTTATCTTCCTTGTAATTATTCTTCTTCTCTTTGACTCTTGCTTGATAATTATTGTGATCTCCCTTTGACCAATTTCTTCTCCTTTCATAGTTCCAAGAATGGTCATCCCTTGAGACATTTCTACAATCCTTTGATTTATGGTCAAACTTGACTATGAGCTAATCTAAATATATCTTGAACTAATTGTGCTATTCTTCTCTTGATTTTAGTCTTGAATTTTCAACCCTTAATTGATCCTTAAGATCCTAAAAAAGTCATCTCATATTCTTTGGCTCCATTAGCCAACTTATGATTTTAGGATAAACTTCAATCTATAAAGATTATTCAAAGGACCTGATCTAATACTAATTATTGGAAGAAAAAATAATGAGAGGGGGGGATGAATAAGTTCCCTTAAAAAAATCATTCAATTTCACTTATCATTCATGAAGCATTCATTCAAACATATACATTAACCAATGCATAAATAAGCATCCACATAAGCCTAACACATATGAACACAAGTGATATGTAGGAAAAGCGCATGGGGAATAAAACCTAAAAAATATATATTGGAATATATTCCTATAAGTAATTAATTAAGATTAATTAAGTCACCAACCCCACAAGGAGCATCAACTCAACTAGTCCTTTAACAAACACCAACTTGTAATGACACACCAACCCCCTAGGTGACTCAGCACCAACTAAGCCACCTAAAACCTATGATCATATTTGGAAACCTATTACTCACTCAACTAATGATTATCACCTTTATTATTTCTTCACACTCTTCTATCTCTCTCGAACAACCTTCTAGGCTTCCTCGCTCAATATGCCTCTTACTAGGCTTATTAGGTTAATTGACTTTGACATCCATATATAGTAAATATATTACATATTCATCATAGTTTCTCTATCATATTTTTATGATATTAAATAACTCCTAATTATTCATAATCTAACCTCTTCTTCACTCATAGGTGTCTTCTCTATTGCATACATAATTAGGCCAATTAGGCCTTGTATAAATACACATCACAAGATCACTTACACTCTTGGTTGACCAAGACACTAATCCATTAGGGTTAGAACCAAAATATGTATTAAGACATGTTTAAAATAATAATAAATAAAATTAGGATCACCATTAGGTCATCCAAACACGTTTAGACCTCAATCTTCTTCTAGGCCTAATATAGACCTAATGTATTAGGTCTATCCTCTCCACAGAACAACTCAAACCTCTATGGCCCAGATGGTCATTATCAAAGAAATAAAACCTTTAAAACAATAAAATTAAAACCTAAAATAATTTTATCCATTGTCAATAATCCATAAATCCTTCAATCATACATTTAAATCACCATTAGGCCTTAAAGACATATAAGGCCTAATTACCCCAAAAACACTATCTTTAAAGATGAAGCTCAAAAAACCTATAGAAATACATTATACACACAATAATCATATGTATGTAAAATTTATTACCTCAAGGTCATCATCAAACTTATTATACTCCATCACTCAAAATCCAAAGATTTAGGAACACCTCATAAATAATCTTAGAACTATCAATTTGTCCAAAACCCAGTCATTAACAACTTGACCTCAAACATTAGTACAAGCACTTTAAAACACACTAAATACATGTATACGATCTCATGAAATATGTATACCATAAAAATATGATTTTTATATATATTCTCAAGATATAATGGCTCAAGAACAACTCTCTACTCATCTTACTCAAGTCTATCAAAACACCTTAGAGATCAGTCATGCATTCTTGGGCCTCCAACACTTGAGATGGCACTTCCTATTAGTAATAAAGAATCAAAATGATAAAATTATATATTTAGAACACAATATTATACTTTAAACACTTATAAAATGGTCATAATGACACAAGAACATCAATCTCACTAACACACAAAAAACTATGAAAGACCTTGAAAACACAATCCTGATGAATGTTGCTTTCAACTTCTTATACTAACTCTCAATCTTATATATATCATGGATAGGTCACACACACACACACACAAAAATATCCCAAAAAATATCAACATGTGAACTAGATAAATTTAATACAATCATAGGGTCTCAATCTCTTTACTCCATGTTACATACCTAGAACTCTCATTTTGCCTTGAGGACCAGTCATGATGGTTATGATTTTTAGTAATTGTGTGAACAATTTTATGGGCTCATGATGTATGTGAATGATCGTATTAGATCATTAGGTAACTCTTAGTGATAAATATATCATGGTCTAGTGATAATATTGGTCTTGCAGACCAATCTCTCAACTTTACATCTTCATTGTCTCATCTTCACTAAACAGGTCATCTTTTGAACAATAATTTCAACATTTTCATTGACCTCCAAAACATATAACCAATATTTACATATATTAATATATTTAAAAAAAAACCACATACATTTGTATCCATTCATAATCCACGAAAACATATCCTTATTCTCATGCTCATTTGTGCCTGGTTTTTCTCACTATCTACAATATATAGGTCAAATTCGATGACTTGTTTAGCATATTATAAGTCTAAAAAATGATTAGAAACCACCATGAACATACATTAAACGTATTAAAATTTATCCTCCAATGATTTGAATTCTTAGAATTGGTTAAATTTGTATGATATACCAAATTTATTAAAAACAAGCATTATTTTGTGGGGTCCACTCAATTACCTAACAAGCCAATGCCACCTAAAGGTACCTAGAAGAGTCCAATCCATGATCCAAATATCAAAACAACTAAACTAATCTAATTTGAGCCATTTATATGAATATTTTCCATATCAGGTCATTATGAGGGTTTTATGAGGGTTTATATTTCCTTCTACTATTAACAATCATTAATAAAGGATTTACCTTCAAGTACAAAACTAATGCAAGAAAAATAAACCTAGTACCCTTCCCCAACTACCATGAACTGATCAAGACCCCATGCATAGGTTGCACATGCCAATGAGAATAAGAAAAACCTTCTTGGGTATGTAACAATCCATTCTAGTACTTGAGAGAACATCAAAACCAATATTAAAGCTTTATCCTATAAAAATTTAACCTTAAACTAGGTTAAAACACTTGTCATAAATTTTCACAACTATGGCAATGCTCTCATGAGCTCTATCACCTTAGAAACTAAACTTGACCCCTCATTAGGCCACACTAGGTCTCTTTACTCACTAGACCTAAACCCATAGGTTACATATAGACCTTGAACACACTTTATAACCTCTTTTACTAATCTAAAAACCTCATAATCATGTTATACACCACATACCATTATCACACATTACCATTCTTCTTGTCATAATCCTTAGACTTCTCACCTCATCATGCTACCAAGCATGTGCCTTCTCAGTAGGTCTCTTCATGTAAAGACTAAGCCAAGAGCTAATCTTGAATATATTATGAAGAGTTATATGCCTCATTATCATGATTAAAAAAAATTATACACTTTTTAATGCCTGTATTGACATAATTTACCAAGATTCACTATGCTTCATGCATAAACCTTATCACAGGTTTCGACTAAGATTCTCAAGACACCTAATATTTAAAAATTGTAACTCAAGCAAGCTATTTATTAATGATATAAACCAAGAACATAATTCAATTAGGATTTTCTGAAGACAAAACTATTATCAATAGGCTGATGAGTTTGTTACATGACAACAATGACCCAAGACCTCATACAAAACTCAAAGACTATTAAACCATGATCAAGTAATCATGAACACTCACCTTAAAACATAATAAGAACATCTCTAGGACATCAATGATACTTACAAACCTTCAAAATAAATAACAACAATAATTACTCACTCATAACAATAAGAACATACCTCAACAGGTACTTATTAGTCTTGTGATGAACCTTACTAGCAGTATGATGGTTATCAACTTTATAATGATCCTCATCATTCTCACTATGACACCAAACATGTATCTCAACAACCTTATCAAGAATTGTAACAATCATACTTACCTCCTACTCCGTTTCCAACTCAAAAGCATGTTTCCCCTACCATATCCTTACTGGCATTCAAGCCAAATATGTCATAATTTGAAGTGGTGATGAGACTATGGGATAGATATTTGGATGTGATACATTTCCACCTCATATAAAAGATGAGGAAGATATTATATATGTTTAGAGATAAGCGGGCAAAAGTTTGAGAAGAAAATTAGTATATTATGACTTATGAGTTATGTGAAATGAGAACCATGATCTAATGGTGGATAAACAAGCTAATGAGATGGGTGAATCAAGAGTTCCAACTCAAATAACCTTAACCATCTCTTCCTACCCCTACCTACCCCTAGTCAAACTTCTTTTATTCTGTTTGCTTCCATATACACCTACCCTTCCTCAAAAAATCAAGATCACTTCATCTTATATGCCTTCTTGGGATATGATTCTCATTTATGCTATGCCAAGTATTGTGGATGAATCTCCTCTCATAAATCTTCAATAACCCTCTTGTTTACCATGTCATGCCTCTTATATTTCTTGTCCTCATGAAGTCATTTACAATTCTCAAATGGAGCCTCCAAGAGAGACAATTAAACCTTGAAGTGAACCTACTAGTTTCAAAGTCCTACTTTGGAATCAAATAGTTAAATCTAGGGAAAAATAAGAGGATGTGAGTGTTGTAGAGTTTGAGGCTAAAAAATACCTTATTCCTATTCAAGCCGCATTTTCCATTCCTTAATAACCTAAGGTTATTCCATCTTGGAGGATGATCCAAGAAGATTTTCAATACATGATAGATGTCCTTATTTAAAAGGATGGAAATGAAATTGCATATGAGATAGAACCTCAAGAATATTATAAGAAGATTAAAATGGTTGTTGACAAGGATAAAACACTCATAAGACAACTCGACTTACTTTATATTCAAGCATTACTACAATATTCCACCACATCCAAGATCTCAAGTTGCAAAAGTACTCCCTTTGTTCCCAAGCAAACTCATGAGCATATTCATTTCCCTCATACCATCTCCCTTCTTGAAGGGCATCCTATTCTATGGAGGATATAAGATGATGTTGTAGCTGAAAATAAGTTTCAAAGAGAGTGTGATGAGGATGTTTTAAGTATGCATGAAGAGGCAATTTTCATTAGTATTCCTCTTGGTGAGAATAAAGGTAATTTGACATTCAAAGAAGATGAAACAGTTGATGTAAAAGGTGAAGGATACATTGATTTTTGAGGAGATCCCTTTTAAAGTGATTGAATACCATGACAAAAAAGACATATATAATCAAGAGGAGATGTTATTATAACCTATTGATGAGTTTGAAGAGCATTTTTTAGTAGACATTTAGCTAAATGCAACTCATGGTAACTCAAATGTGTAAGAGAAATATGGTCTTGAAGTGGAAGATTATCAAAGCCATCAAGTTGAAGTCATAAATGGATTTAATATGGTTTCAAAGGAGTAATAAGTTAACCTTGAGCGGGTTGATTCCAAATCATTCATGATTACATGTATGGCATTATTGATATCCCTATTTCTCCACTTAAGAAAGATGAATATGCCAGTTAAGCTAATATCATCCAAGTTGATAAAAGTGAGAAACTAGAAGATGATTTCAAAATGTATATTGAGTCTCTATAAGAAATTGAAGGCCTTTTTAAGGATATATTTCCTATTGAGCATGCTTATGAGGAGTTAGATTAAGATACATCCATTAAAGATCATGATGCATCTTGGGTTGACTATTCAAATATCTTTGAAAATCTTGATGAACTTGAAACATATGGTAATAAGGATGATCTCACTCAAGATTCAATAGAGACTCAAAGACAATGCCTATATGAGATATCACTTGATGAGGTTGCAGCTAACAAGCAATATGAGAAATATCTTGAAGTATAAGATGAATATGTCTTTATTGGTGATTGGTTTGATGCTAATGAATCATCTAAAAGTTTTTTAAGAGCATTGGAAATCATAAAAAAGCTAAGCTCATTGAATAAAAATTTGCATCTTATTTCATATACTTGTTCATCATGTGAAATAACTGATCCAAAAAACATTCTTTTTTGATCTTGTAGGATGATTATTTGTAGGTTAGTTGTATTTAGTTTAGATTTCCTCTAAGTTCCATCCCAGCACATTAGTGTGCTTTTTTTTTTTGTTCCAAATAAGTGCTTTTCTTACGTATTTGTCTTGTTTGTCAATTTCCTTTCTTTGTTGTCTTTTCTTTTCCTATCTTCGAAGAGCATAAAACTATATTATCTTAAGTCAAGATTGTGTTCATTAGTCAAGGTATAATCATATGATTTTAAAAGTGTTTGAGTGATCTTATGAGTATAACATAGATGTCAATGGTCTAGTTTTAAAGCATAACTGACATGCTTCCCAGTTGAATCACCAAAATGTTAATAATTTTGACCTCACAAGTCAAATTGTCACCCCTACCATTTAAAACTTTGTTTGTCATGTCATTTTCCTTATTAATTGGTATGTTGGTCTTATAATGTTCTTGAAATTGTCATACAAAATCTTGTTTATCAGAGTTTAAGATATATTTGATGAAAATAAGGTTTAGATCATCATGACCACATTATTCTTGTCTAGCCACCTGTTGATCACTTTTAGGTTGTTTCAAGAGATGAAATGAGTCAATAACATCTTAATATGACTCATGGATTGTATAAAAGTCATATCATTCTCTATAACTAATTAGATTGATTGGTGACTTATTTAACTAACTTCATGACCTAGTTGACTACATTTTGGGTCATTTTATGGATTTTGGATTAGGTTTTTCATGTGAATGATAATATAATATCATAATAAGGATGTGGGGTATTTTTTTAAGCATTAAAATGTATAATGGATATATTTTTTAAAATTGTCAATAGCCTTATCAAGTGTTGTTAGTAGTTTTAGTGCCAAAAGGCCTATTTTGAGGCTATCCTTATAGTTATTCAAGGAAAAATTGATTTTCACACATGTTCAAGATATTATTTTTCCATTAAAAAGTCAAATAAATTATTTGGAAGGAAAATTTAGGTGTTAAAATGAATAAAACCAACTTATCTCCTAGATTGACCTCCTTAGTAGCTCTAAGAAGGCCATTAGTGTTTGCTTAGTATAGGGAGGAAAGAGAGAAAGTTAGGTCCAAATATTTTGGTAAATTATAGGAAACCTAATGAAATTATTTTTATTGGAATTCATTTTTATAATCATTACACCCATATTTATGAATAATCACTAAGACTGTAGGGTGGTCTAAATGGCCTATTAATCTAGACAGGGTCCAAATTTTTCTCTATTTATTCATTTCAAGATTTTATGGGTAGGAATGATTATATTGAGGTTATTTTGAGGTCAAATAGGACCTCTTCCATGTTGATCCATTAGGTAAATCCTTCCAAGAAGGTACATATGGCATAAAACCAATATCTTATAATGTCCTTTTGAATGGTCTATTTGATCAATTTTAGAGCAAGATTTGAGTTGTCAATCAAGTTGTTGATGATGAAAAATGTTCCATCAACTAATCAAAACTTTCACCTATTATTAAGGTTAAGTTAGAATCGTACCAGTCTAATAGTAAGGCTTAAGGGTTTGAATATGATCTTAAAGATGTGAGGGATTTTTTAAATATTTTGGGAAATTATAAATAAGCTACTAAATATAACATATTTCATTATAATTCAAAAATATACTATCAAACAATGAACCAATTTAGATATAAATATGTAATCAATCCTATCCAATAGATAAAACCTATGAACAAGACAATCTCTTGAAGGAATGAAATCTGATTTAATAATATAAATTATTCAAAGAATAGTATCTTGCTTTGCTATTATAATTTTAGAGTACACATCAAGAAAATAAATAAATAAATATAGAGATAAAATAAAGACAAGAAAATAAATCAATTTATATTCATATCTTCAATTATCAAATAACATAAATTTAACTCAATAATCAAAAGAAAAGAGTGAACAATAACATAAAACAACTAAGTAATGAAATAACAAACTAATTAAAAGAACCTAAAATAATCTAATCTAAACTAATCTAGAATTAAAACAAAAAAAATCTAATACTAACTAAACTAACCTAAGAAACTTAATCTAATAAAATAAATTAGAAATAAATAATAAACCTTAATACAACTAATTGTATTAAAATAATACTAAACCAAAAATAAATTAGATCAACTAGAAACTAAACTAAAATTAGATTTAAATTAAATTAGAAGTCAAAGTTAAATAAAATACAATATAAACAAAATATGTGAGTCTCAATAAAAGAGAGTTATCTTTAATAAAATAGATCATTTATTTGAGAAACAAACATTTTTATTCAAAAATATCTTTAAAATATAACTTTTAAAATTAATTAGATCAATAATATGTCTCAAAAAGTATTAAGAGATCACTAATTTAAAAATAGATCAGGTATTTTCTAATAGGTGGGGACCCTCTAATCAACTAATAATAATAAGAATAACATTTTTAATAAATAATAAGATAATTCAAAGTTAAATGAAATTCTAATTTATATTAATTTCATTACAAATATAATAAAAAATACTTAGGCATATATATATATATATATATATATATATATATATATATATATATATATATATATATATATATACATACACACACACACACACACACACACACACACACACACACACACACACACACACATATATATATAAGTCTATTTTCACTCCAAAATATCATTAAAGTATCAAAATTCTGAAATATACTAAGTCTTATCAACTTAAATTTTAATTCTAAAATAAAAATTATCTTTCTAATAATCAAGAGTCATCACAATTAAATAAAACTTCTATCACTAGTTTACCAACTTCATTCAAGCATTCATTATATTTCATCTAAACTATAATAAATTGAACCAATTTTGTGATCAAATCAATCTCAACATTATCTATGTTCAATTTGATTCTCTTCACTACTCTTATTTCTGTTAGAATTTTAGATTCATCTTGACTATTTGCACATTTACTTGAAGTATGTATATATGCCAACAAGAGGTTTTTTCAAACTTAGTTTCTAACACCTTAAAATAGGCATCTTTTGAGGTGGTGTAGACTCAGTAGAATAGGATGGAAATAAAATATTTACAAAATTCCTTAGATGGATTAGATCATTGACTTGTTATGGTGGCTTATTAACAATATTAACTCTTTCTTGATTGGGTAAATGCATAGGCAAATGTTTAGGATTAGTTTTCAAATGATAGGAAGATCTACTATGAGAAGAGGATCTAGCTCTAAATCTGTGACCACAAAAACCCCTATTGCCCCTATGATTAGAAAGATTAAATGAAAAACTATTCAACACATTCTAAAATTTTAGATCAGTGAAATTGAAATTAATAGACATTTGAGCTCCTCTACTTGTATATCTAGGACCAAACCTTCTAGTCCTTAAACCTCTTCTAGTAAATTACCTATCAGGTGTAGTTTGATTCATATTGTCAGACTTATGATTCCTTTGTGAACTGTTATTATCATTATTTCCTTTTGAATCTTGTTGATCATAACCTGACAGTCTAAATATAGTTTAAAACATGTTCAAAATATTATTATTATCATCTAAATGAACTCAAAAATAAATATATCAACTATAAAATCAATAGTCAAAACTATACTTCTATATTTTTAATTTTTAGAGCCACTTATGAAATTTTTAATTATATGAACAAATCAAGCATTCAACTATCATTATTAAAACTGAACTTCCTTAACATGATTTAAATTTTGATTGTGTCATGTTTCATTATAATATTTAAATTTGAAATAATAATAAAATTATATTCTTCATAATTTTATTTCAAATATTTTACCTATACTTATTGCATTCTTTTCTCACTGCACAAATGCAGTCTTAAAATATATAGTATATGTATTATCTATAAATTACAAGCTACATGTATTCATCAAACTGACATCTAATCCATAACCACTGAAAGAACTAAAAAAATAATTTCAATATAAGTTTTATTGACAATGTTGTAAGCCTTTTAACATGGTTATACCTTTTTCAAAACATCATTTTGAAACTCAGAATACATATATTTATCTCAACTTTCCAAACTGTTAATATTTATTTAATTCTCTTTAAATTCATGACTTAAAAAATAAAACCCCAAAAATGCAGTTGATATATTAAAATAAACATCTGATTTTTAAAAGATCATAAATTGCATGCAAACAAATTATGTCTATTGAAAATACTCTACAGAAAATATTTCTTTAAAACTATACCTTGGATTTCACAACAAAACCACTTTTGAATCATCAAGATTCCATGAAAATAACCATTTTGAGCTCATTATTACACCAAACATCATGCATTTATGAAACTAAAACTTCAAAATTCAAACTGATATAACCAAAATTACCACTGTAACAAACTATCAACAAACTCAAAACTAGAATATTGCATATTCATAAGATAATCTCCATTATCATATTAGAATATAGTTTGAATATTACTAATGCTTCATAAATGATATCTTTATTATTCCCCAAATTTAACTTCAAAAATAAGGATGAATAAATTTATAATGACAATGAAAAAGTTTTTGTCATCAAAATCTCATACCACAAAAAATAATATGATAAACCTAGAAAGATAACTGATTTTTCAAGAAAATTGATACTCAAAAATATTTTCAACTGACCTTATTCCAAAATTAATTCATGCATAAGACTTTAAAATAAATAGTTTATCTTGTAAGAATTTATCAAAAAAATCATGCAAACTCGAAACCATAAATTTCATTTTATACAAACTAATTTCAATGATAAACTATAATTATCCCATTGATAATTATTCATTGTCATCAATGGCATACCTATCAATATTGTGCCTACAACTTCTTAAAATTATTTATACATAGTATAGTTTTTGATACATAATTGGCTAAGATGACTATCAAAATGATAACCAACCCATTTGTATCCATAACCCGCACCTTAACTACTTCTATTTATGTGTCTTTATATTATTAGTTTCTCAATTTGAGTATGGCATTAACCAACTTCTAACTTTTTATCAAGACTTCAATTTTTGTAATGACCAATTTAGTTACTAAAACACCAACTAATTCACGTCGTTTAAGGTATATACAAATCTACATTAAAATATTTAGACCACCTTTTGATTTTATCCAGATCTTGAAACATCCATCATGCTTAGCATTAAACTAAAATGTCAACTTACTGGTCAAACATTAATAACATGAACCTCAAATTTAATAATACAAAAATAACTTAATTTTCAATTGACCTTCAAAATAAAATAATCACCCAATGAGCATTTTAAATTCTTCATTAGGTCCACTAATTTACAATGAATACTTATCATAGGAGAATGTTTTAGATTAGAGTCTAAGACCACTTAGGATTATTTGATAATCCTTAGAATTATAATAGATTAGGTTTAAATATTTAAACCAAATTACACTTATGACACAACATCATTCATACTTGTAATTAAATTTAGAATAAAATGAAAATCATTTATAACAAATCCATATAATGCCTTTCAATTTTGATAGAATATTATCATTTTTAAATTGAAAATATTATATTAATTACTTCAATTAAATGCAATCTGATCAACACTATCCATTCAAATCTCATGACTAAAAATAAATTATATATATATATATATATGCTAATTTTATTTATTCAACTATTAATGCTTTTCTAAACTATTATAATATAAATATGAATTCATAAACAAATCATTATCAAATAATTTAATTGAAAATATGTGTATTCATAATACTATTAATTGACTTAGGTCCCTGACTCTAGTTTTAAATTTTATTACTATGTCATCACTATGAAAGATAGGAGTATAAATTTCAAGAAAATGTAGAGGTATGAAAAATAGGCATAACACTAGTGGCCTTGCAATTTAGATTTGAATATGAAATTGATTAGTAATCAAATTGCCTATTATAATAAAAAAATAATCTTGTGAGTGTGATCTAGGTAAATCATTTCTTAAGTAGCTATGCACGAACCTCTTTTATAATGATTTTCAATAAGGAATAGGATGTCTGGATAGCATGACATGAAAAAAGGGAATAATATAACAAGGAAATTCATGCTGAATACATAAATAAATGCAAAAATATTTGATATAATTTCTAAAAATAAAGTATCACTTCAATAATTAGTTATAACTCAGTATATATTGTTCATATATAAAGAAAACTAAGATTATAAAGAATAATATCTCAATTTAACTGAAACTTATAGTTGTATTGCAACATCTTTGCATTATTCCTCTATAATGTGAAGACCTCATCCACTTGAGACATTTTTTGATCTTTAAAATGTAGAATGTAAACAACAACAAGAAGCAAAAAAATAAACAAACTATAAAGAAACAACATAACAAGAATAGAAAAGAAAAGAATCAACAGAACTAAAAAGAAAGTAACAATTCTAAAGAGAAAGTAATTGTAAAACAACTTTAAATGATGGTCATTAATTGAATAATATAACCAGTATCCATCAAGATCTTTCAAGTGAAAAGTATTATTTTAAGTACAATTTTAATACGATAAAGACCAAGCCATAATGAATCAAATTTATGATTCTTACTAGGATATTCATAAGCTTTGTCCTAATATAAGACTAAATCACCAACCTTGAATTTTTTCAATAAAATTTTCTTATCAAAACATGTTTTAAGTTTTTATTTATCCCTTTCTAATTTTTGCAATGTTGTTATTTTGATTCATCAAGAGCTATTAATCATGTAATCTTTGCTCAATCAAATTAGTATCTTACTAAATAACTATAAAGTTTTATTAGTAAAGTGGTTTCAAATCCATATACCAACATGAAGGATGAATAACCATTTTCTACCTTGATAATAGTTCTATCAACCCATAAAGCTTTAAAAAATTTAAGATGTCAATTTAATTTATTTTCACAAAATAACTTTTTCATGATTGAAATTAGATTTTTATTTGTTGACACATCTTGACCATTACCCTAAGGGTAATATTTAGACAATGACTGGATATAATATAATATTTTTTGAAAAATTCTAAAAATCTATTCGAAGTAAACTAAGGATCATTATAAGATATGATTTTGTAAGGAACTTTGAATCTAGAGAAAATCTAATTTTCTAAAAATAAAATTACTTCACTTGTCACAAAAATTTTAAAGGACTTGGCCTCAAGCCATTTAATGAAATAATCTATTGATGTTAAAATATATATGACTGGCTGATGAAGGAGGATGCATATTTAAAATAGAATCAAAACCCTATTTTGTGAATGGTTTTTCAGGTATCATAAAATTTAAAGGTATTGCAGGTAACTTATCTCTACTAACAAATAATTATCATGGCATACATGAATGATATAACTTATAAGAATATTGAAATAATGTAGGTCAATAATAACTTACTCGTAAAATCTTATAAGTAATGGTTTTTATAGCATAATGTCCACCAGAATTTCTTTCATGAAAACTTCTAAGAACTTTTTGGATTTGGTCATATGTAAGACACCTTAATAAAAAACCATCTCTATTTCAATAAAATAAGAAATTTTATAATAAATAAAAGTTTAAATATCTTAAACATAAAGAATGTCTTTGTTTCTTATCAAAATTATGAAGATAAAATTAATTTTAAAAATAGAAGACTAAGTCATGATACCAATCATCTTCAGAAAGCATACAATTGTATTCATTTATTTCAAAACTAAATTTGAATTTTTTTGAAAAAGCAAATATTTTCATGGTATTTAAATGAGGTTTTGTATTCTAATTATCATCAATTGACAAGACCAAAAGACTAATACTTGTAAAAAAAATCAGCTAAATGTTTTGCCAAGTCATTACCTCTAATTGTTTTCGAAGTTTCAAATTCAAGATCAAACTCTTGAATTCTTAATATCTATTTTGCAAGCCTTACTTAAATGGTTGGTTATTTCAAAATATAAGATAAAATATGTACATTTGATCACACTATCAATTTGTTTCCCATCAATAAATAATAAATTTTGATTAAATAAGAAACTAATGAAAAAATAAATTTCTCAATAAGAGGGTACCTAGTTTTAACAACTTTTAAAACTTGACTCATATAACCAATTGGTTTTTTGACATTATTTTCAAATTATTGTGTATTAATAGCTCCAATTGCTTTTTCAATGGTATTAACATAAATAATGAATGATTTATTTAAATATAATTTAATAAGTAATGGAGAACTTGCAATGGCATCTTTAATGTTATTAAATGTTAAATCAACACCTTCATCCCAAGTTTAAGATTTATCTTTTATAAGTAATAATTTTAGAGGATTAGACTTATCAGCAAAATATGACATGAATTTTCTAACAAAATTAATTTTATCAAAGAAATATTGTAAACCAAATTGATCTCTAGGAGGAGGTAATTCATTAATGGCTTTAATACATTTATAATCTATGAAAATGTCATATTTAAAAATGATATGTCCTAATAATTTATCTTCAGTAACACTAAACACTGATTTCTTTGGGTTTAAATAAATATTGTAGTTTCTACATCTTTTGAAAACTTCATGAAGATGATCTAAATGTTTTTTACATATTTTTGAATGAATGGTGAGATCATCAAAATAGACTTGAATAACATTTCTAATTAAGTCATCAAATGCAACATGCATAGCTCTTTGAAAATTAACTCCTACATTCATTAATCTAAATTACATTCTATTATAAGTAAAATTTATTCTAAGAGTATTAAAAGTTGTTTTATGTCTATCTTTAGGATTTACAAAAAAATGATTGTAATAAAGAAATCTATCTAATAATGACATCTTTTTGAATCATGTAACTTGTTACAAAATCTGATATATACTTGGTAAGAAAAAAATATCTTTAACACTAGCCTTGTTAAAGTCTTTAAAATCAATACGTAATATAATATCACCATTTTTATTTCTAATAGGTAATAAATTAGCTATCCATTTAGAATACTTTACAAAAAAAATTTACCAGCATCAATCATTTTATCTAACTCTTTGTTAATGGTGTCCTCTAACAAAGGGATAATTTTTCATATTTTTTTTATCTTACAAGTTTAATACCAAGTTTTATAAGTATATCATTTTTAATGATATCAATATTTTAACCTTTAATATCTTTTTATGCCAAGTGAACACATCAAAGAATTCTTTGAATAATTTAATAAATATCACCTTCTCACTAGTAATACATTGAATTCTTAAATACACATATTTAGGATCTTCTATTCCTAAAATAATAAAAATAGTTTCATATATAATTCTCTTGAAAGGTTATTTTGTTTTATAAATCTTGGGTTAATCATTGGTTGTAAACATAGATTCTAAACTTACTAAACTCATAGGTAATTTATTGGTACTCAATTGCAAATAATCTTCATAATTTAATACACAATCATCATGATTAAAATAGTTTTCTTTAATAAATAAATTTATGTGATCATAATATCTAAAAATATGCCAAATATCATTCAAATATGGAATTTTAGGTTGAAAGAGAAGTTTATGATTGGTTCAATCTCACTTAGAGTTGGGCTTGAAGCAAAAAGAGCAAGCTTATCAACTCTATTGTTAAATCTCTAATTTTGTGAGTGATATTAAAATATTGAAAATATTCAATCAAAGACTAAACCTTTTTAGTATAATGATGTAAATGAGTTTGGTTATTTTTATAATTTTTTTTAATTTATCTAACATTTAATTCAAAAACTCCAAAGACTTCTAAATATTTGATATTAAACTCAATTGCCTTTTCCAAATCTAAACACAGTGCATCACATTCTACCATATTATTAGTGTTTTAAAATGATAATTTCTAATAATAATATAATATCTTACTGGTAGGAGAGATTAAATAAATTCTATCACCATTTCCTCGTTGAGAACAAACTTCATCAAAATATAGTCACCATACAATATCTTTACCAAGGAAATCTTTTTATTGATTTTTTAGTTCATCCAAGTTAATCGGCTCATAACTTCCAATACCTATTTTAACATAAGTAAAAATGGAATGAATAGATGATTCTATAGGTGTACTAAACTAATCCTCTCTTTTTTATAAAAATAATCTTACTACTTATAGAAACCCATGTAATATCTTTTCTGACAAAAGCACCTATTGCTTTTGACCAACCTCTTTCTAATAACATATCATAATTACTAGGAATGTCTAAAATTTGGACATTAGTCATACATGGAATTATTTCATCTTGATAAATTTTAATGTTTATATGCTGAAACTTACTAGAAGTTTTAGTTTGTCTTAAATCAAATCTAGTAGGTTTCCTATTACCAGTTTCATAAGAAATGCCTAATTGATTTATAATAAATTTAGGCATTAATTTTTTTGAAGCTCATATATCTAAGATACAATTATGAATTATATTATTATCAATTTTGATTGAAACATAAAAATGGGGTATATAATATGTAGGAGGATCATAATTTTGTACAAAAATAGATGTTTGTTCATTACAATCTTCTTTTTGTAAGCCTACATCATTTTTAGAATTTGGATTCTTAGTAGACTCATTAATTTTATCAAGTTATCCTAGAAGGCTATCTATTTGTAATAATGAAAATCCAAGTTTAATTATAGATAAATCATCAATTATATTATAAGCTCCAGCATCAAATTATCGAATCTAAGCATAATTCTTAGGCTTATAAGGCTGATATTGAGTATTATTATAACCAGCTGATAAAGGAATGTTTTGAGAAGAATTCTCAGATAAATTATTTGAAGAATTATTCTGATTTCCTTTACCTTTATCTTTATAAGAATTATTATTTGTTACATGGTTATTTTGAGAAAAATTATAATCTTTATTTCTAGTATTAACAACATAAGCACCTTCATTTTTTGATGGATCATCAAGAGTACACATGTTTATGTTATCGGCTAGATCAATATATATACTATCATTCCCTTGAATAAAATTTTTAAATTTATAACCAAAAATATATGAATGTAGATCACGATCCAATTCACACATATTGTAGTAATGAGCAACTTCTTTATGTTTACTTTCATTTAAAACAATGTTTCTATTAGATGAAGAAGGTTTATCATTTAATTATATTTTAACAATAACTAGTTCATTTCTTATACTTTGAATGGCTTCAAAAAAAATTCCATTGTCTAAATTTAGACTTATAGAAGACCTATATTTAAACCCAATACGTTTAAGTTTATTTTTATACTCAATGCAAAATGTTACAGTTTCATCATATTTTATAATGTCTTTATTGTCTAAAGCCATTTTATAATTCAAAGGTAAAGAATTACAAAATTAAATTGTAGATAATTTTTTAGAAGGTCTAATATCAGGAGGAATATTTTGATGTAACTTAGTGAATCAAATAATGAAATGATATATGGTTTCACCTAGACGAAGAGAAAAATTTATAAGATCATTGACTAGGTCTAAATCTTTCTTAACTTTTCCAAAACATAATTCTATTTAATCTTTTATAGCTTTTTAAGTGATGATATATTTGGTAGGTAAAATAACAAAATCTTGATAAGATTTCCTTTCAAGTATTTGAGCAAAAAAATTTAACCAAATATTTTCACTTGTTATACTAAGAGTAGCACAAACTAATTTAATTGCATTTAAATTATCTTTCCAAGATTCTCTAGAATCTACAATTTTTTTTTGTATATTTAATCCTTTAAGGGGAAGAAAACTTATCTGGATGATTTCTAATGTCAATTGGATTTCAAGAAATCCATGGATTTAGTGTTATTTGTTATTCTACTTCAACTTGAGAACCAACTTCATCTTCAATGAGATCATCCTGATCTCTATTTTTTTATAGACCTCAAATCATATCTTGTAGTCTCAAATTTTCTTGATATTCCATTAGAAGTTTCAACAATTTTTCTACTTAAATTGGTTGATTTTTCAACTTGATTATATTTATTTAATTGCAAATTTATATTGATAGGTTTAGAGGGCATAACTAAATCATCAAATGGATAAGAGTCAAAAATAAAATGATTTATAGATCTAGGATTAGTAGCTAAAACTCTTTCTTTATCTTTATTAATTCATCTATTTATATCAAAAACATGTTGTTTAGTTTTACAAGTAAGATTAGCATACCAATCTACGTCAAATTCTACAAGTTCTTATTCTTCATTTATCACTTATATGATATGATGAAGATTATGAGATTGATTAAACCATGCATAAAGAATTAATTTAAAGTAACATCAACTTGGTCATTCGCAATATCAATTATAAGTTTGAAAATAGGAGGTTGCCCTCAAATTACCAGGAGTAAGAAGAAAATTAAGCTTTAAGAAATAATATTTCTAAAAGTTATCCCCAATGAAGTCACCAAATTTGTTGATGATAAAAAATGTTATGTCAATTAATCAACCTTTTTGCCTATTGTGAAGGTTAAGTTTGAATTGTACCAGTCTAATGGTAAGGTTATAAAGATTTGAATATGATCTTAAAGATATGAAAGATTTTTTTAAATATTTTAGAAAATAATAAATAAGTTATTAGATATAACATATTCTATTATAATTCAAAAATCTAATATCAAAAAATGAATCAATTTGAATATAAATATATAATCAATCCTATCCAATAGAGAAAGTTTATAAACAAAATAATATTTTAAAGGAAAGAAATAAGATTCAATAATATATTTTGTTTAAATAATAGTATCTTGTTTTGCTATTATAAATTTTGAGTAAACATTAAGACAATAAACAAAGTATAAAGATAAAATTAAGACAAGAAAATAAATCAGTTTATATGCATATCTTCAATAATCAAATAACATAAACATAACTCAATAATCAAAATAAAAGAGTGAACAATAACATAAAACAACTAAGTAATGAAACAACAAACTAATTAAGAAAACCTAAAAGAATCTAATCTAAACTAATCTAGAACTAAAACAAAATAAATCTAATACTAACTAAACTTAACACTAAACTAACCTAAAAAACTTAATCTAATATAAGAAATTAGAAATAAACAATAAAAATTAATACAAGTAATTATATTAAAATAATACTAAACAGAAAATAAATTATATCAACTAAAAACTAAACCAAAATCAGATTTAAACTAAATTAGAAGTCAAAGACAAATAAAATATAATATAAATAAAATATACGAGTCTCAAAAAAAGAGATTCATCTTTAGCAAAATAGATTATTTATTTAAAAAACAAACATCCTTCTTACAAAATATCTTTAAAAGATAAATTTTACAATCAATTATATCAACAATATGTCACAAACAATGAAGTTTTTATCATTTTTTAGATTGAAAACTTAGATTCTACACATAGGACTACGAGAAGCAATCATGACAAGATGTTAAACTTTAAAACTTAGATAATCTATTATAAATGATAATATAAAATTAGATATACCTGTATTGCCTAAGCAATATACTTAACTATTAGAGAAAGTACCATTGATCTATCTACAAAAAGCATGCTATCTCAGAAAAATTTCATAGAAGAGAGAGATAAATGATTGAATTTAAAATGTGATAATCTTTAATACCTGTATTATTTATCCTCCTCAAATGAGTCCTTGATCTCCTTTTATACCTCCAATTTGGTTGAAAAAGAAGCTATAATTAACCTTAGTTAGTTACTTGTTAACTTAAAATAATTGACCTTTAAAAGTCAATTAATATTGGTAGTTATAAGTTAAGATTTATGTAAGACTACTAAATTCCCAAGAGACTAATAATTTGAAAATAAACTAGGTATTTCCTAAAAGGTGGGGATCCTCTATTCAACTGAAATAAGAATAACATTATTTCAATAAATAATAGTATAGTTCAAAGTTAAATGAACTCTTTTCTATATTAATTCCATTAAGTTAATAATCTAAAATACTTAGGCATATATATATATATATATATATATATATATATATATATATATCAAAGTGGGTTTGCACTCCAAAATATCATTAAAGTATCAAAATATTGAAATGTACTAAGCCTTATTAACTTAAAGTTCAATTTTGAAATAAAATTTATCTTTTTGATAATCGAGAGTCATTAGAATCAGATAAAACTTCTATCATTGATTCATCAAGTTCATTCAAGCATTCATTATATTTCATCTAAATTTTAAGAAACTAAACCAATTCTGCATCTAAATCACTCTCAACATCATTTATCTTCAATTTGATGTGCTTCACTACTCTAATTTCTATTGGATTTTGCACGTTTCTTTGAAGTGGATGGATTTATAATAATAAGAGGTTTTTCAAATTGATTTTCTTGCGCCGCAAAATAGACATCTTTTGAGGTGGTGTAGGCTCAATAAAATAGGATGGCAATGAAATATTTATAAAATTCTTTAGATGGATTGGCTCATTGACTTGTTGTGGTGGCTCATTAACAACATTAACTCTTTCTTGACTAGATGATTGAATAGGCAAATTATTAAGATTAATTTGTAACTGATGGGAAAAGATACTATGAGAATTAGATCTAACTCTAAATTTGTGACCATGAAAACCCTTATTTCCCCTATGATTAGCAAGATTAAATGATAAACTATTCAACACATTTTAAAATTATGGATTAGTGGCATCAAAATGAATAGACATTCAAGCTCCTCTATGTGCATATCTAATACCAAACATTCTAGTCCTAAAAAATCTTCTAACAAATTATCTATCAGTTGTATTTTTATTCATACTACTAGAGTTATGATTCCTTTTCAAACTGTTATTATCATTATTTATATTTGAATCTAATTGATCCCAACCTGACATTCTAAATATAGTTCAAAATATATTCAAAATCTTATTATCATCATTTCACTACACTAAAAAATGAATATATCAACTGTAAAATCAATAATCAAAATTGTACTTCTATATTTTCAACTTGTAGCCACTTATAAAGTTTTTGATTATATGAACAAATAAAAAATTCAACTATCATTATTAAAACTGAACTTCCTTAATATGATTTCAATTTTATCTATGTCATGTATCATTATAATATTCAAACTTGAAATCATAATAATAAAATTATATTCTTCATAATTTTATTTCAAATATTTTACGCATATTTATTGCATTCTTTTCTCACTTCATAAATGTAGTTTCAAAATATACAGTATATGTATTATCCACAAATCACAAACTACATGTATTTATCAAAATAACAACTAATCCATAACCACTGGAGGAATTCAAAATATATTTTTAATATAAGTTTTGTTGACAATGTTATAAGCCTTTTAACATGGTCATAACTTTTTCAAATAATCATTTCAAAACTTAGAATACATATCTTTATCTCAACTTTCTCAACTATTAAAATTTTATTATTATTATTATTTAAATTCATGACTTCAAAAATAAAACTTAGAAAATGAATTTGTTATCTTGAAATAAACCTCTAATTTTTATAAGATCATATATTGCATCAAGGTTCATTTTAGTGGGCCATATAAAAAAATTTGTAGAGGTCTTGAGGCAAATTAGATTTATAATGGTGGTGAATCCATTTGGAAGGCATATCATTGAATAGGTAAATTGTTTGATGCCATGTGGTAAATTGCATAATTATTGATAGGTTTTTATCACACACACATAAATGTTGAGGCAAGATGGTCACTAATACGATGCAAGTATGTAGATAGATGATGATATGGTGTAGACAAATGATGACATCCAATAGACAAACACCGACATAATGAATATGAACATTGATATGGTACAAAAAAATTCCAACATAGTGAAAATGAATGTCAGTGCCATGTGGATGAATATTTATGCAATACAGGTGAGTGATGACATAATACAAATGGATGATGATATAATGCAAGCAAATGCTAGCATGACATAGGTGCATGGAAACATGTTGAAGACATTCACACAAACCATATAAATAGATGCCTATAAAATGCATATTAATGTTATCATGATGTGTATTAATGCCAACATCATGTAGGTGGGTACCCATGTGATGTAGACAAATGCTGATATGGTGAAGATGCATGATGGATGATCATCATTACAAAATAGATGATCATTGGAATGGTGTGGGTAGATATCAGCATCATGTAGATGGGTGCCTATGCCATGTAGATGGGTATCAACACCATGCTGATGAACACCAAATTGCCTGTAAAGAGTCATTATTCATCTACATCGCATTGACATTTATATACATGGTGTTGATGCTAATCCAAACCATATCAAATTCTAGTGAGTGTTTAGTTTCATGTTTAATGTTGATGTGGTCCACTCATCTATGCCACAAGTGTCTCTAATGAGCATCCACATCATGAAAATGTTTACCCTTATTGAGCTAAATGCCTATAAAAGTGTCAAATGCACCTCATTTTGCTCTTTTTTGCCATTTGTTTCTCTCCTTTCATGGTTATATTTTTCACTCTTTTCCCTAGCTTCCAAAACCCTATTTCCATCGATGGATTCCATTTCTCATACCTCTTTTGGCATTGGTGTAAGTGTAGGCATAAAGGTAACTGAAAACCCCAAACTTACTTTCTAAAATTTGACATGCACTATCATCCAAAGGCTTTTGCATCAAGAAGATACATACAGTCAATGGGTGGAGCCTTGAAAGTTTAATGAAATTATTTACATACCCCAATATGAGAAATATATTTCTTTGTTGAATGTTATCTTATAAAGCTTTGATACTACTTCCTCCATGTTTCACATCACCTTGGGTTCCCAGAATGTTTCATTTGGATTCCATCCAAAGGATATCCAAATACTAACAAGTCTACCTTACAAAATTGGGGACCTGGTCACTATAAAGGCCTTACTGAATGATGAATAAAAAAGTATTTGGAGTCTCAATACTCATTACAGCTGGATGGTATGCATTTTAAAACTTATAATTGCTCATTTTTGACTAGTTTTACTTCTGTTATTCTAACTTGTTAATTTTTTTTATAGATCCTCAATGCCACGATAAAATGGGGATAAGATTTGAATGTGTTAAAAGTCCTTTTTTGATGGGAGTACTTGAAATTTTCCAATAAATAATTATTTTTTAGGGTATACCATTTGATATTCCATTCTGGGCTATAGTTTATATTCTTCATACTCTAGCCACTAAACCATTTGATTGGCACACTTTTATTTTAAAAAAATTTAAATACGATTTAAACTTTTCTCTACATAATGAACATACTCAATTTTTATTTTGTAATTATATTATTGTATTTTATTATGAAATGATTTTTTATTTATAACCATTATCTTTTCCTTGTACTCTCAATCTTGCAATGTTTGTTAATACACTCTCCCTTCAAGCATAGGAGGTTAGTTGTTTTTGTTCAAGACTGTTTGAGCTTTATGCTATATTTATTTCAAATAGTTATATAAATATTGATCTAATTTGTTTTAAATAAAATATATATTTTTCTTGCATAAAAATTAATTAAAATAATTACAATAAGAAACACATTAACTATAATCATACTTATTGTGACCCTATTCATCCCTATGATTACATATCAACTCACATGCAGACTACCAACCCTAGTCATCCTACTTTGAAACATCCTCCACCTACTTGGACCTCTCCTACATCATATTCTTACCCTTTATACATCCTTAGTCCATATTGGCCCTTTTACACATAAGATATGCTTTTTAGAGACCCCTCAGGGCCTTCTAGGAGCCTACTGACCAGCCAAGACCCTTGTTTAACCCAGGTTGTGGCTTATGTGAAGGAAACCCATAGTCTAAGACACATGTTTCCTTCACTAAAGCTGTAGACTAGGCATACCATCCTCAAAAGTGCCAAAATAACCCAAACAATAAAAAAATGGTTAGTTTTAATCTTTCAGTGGATTGGGGTTGGGATATTACCTCATTCTCATTCATTTGAGCCTCTTCTTTTCTCTCTCCACACTCTTTATTGATTCTTCTTGCCACTCTTAATTCTCATGCCTTCTTGAATCTCTCTTGATTCATTCTTGTCCCTTTTTATATTGATTGATGATAGAAGATTCCATATGTTGGTACACACTTGTTTGAAGACTCCATTGCTGCTCTTAGTTATTCTTTCTTTCTTGTGTCTTGATTTCAAGCTTCTACATTTGGCATTACACCTAATTTGTGCACTTGGTTGGATCTCTTATACCATTTCAAGTTCTTATTATGTTGTGGAGTTTGTTTACAAATTATAGTGTATTATGGATGAAAGTCTAAGTTCTCCAGGTGAATACCGACATGGAGTTGAAGGCAAATGCCAGCATGGGGTTACAAGTGAATAATGGCATGGGGTGCATCTTTGGTAAAGTATCAATGATGTGGGAAAGCATCAGTGATACATGTAAGTATTTATATGTGGGTGAACATCAATGATATAGGTGAATACCCACATAGTAGTGCAGGCTAACATTGATATGTTACGATCATACATCAATGTGATGTGGGAGAGTGTCAATGTAATGTAAGTATCAATGTGTTGTTTACATACACTTATATTATGTGGGTGAGCATCATAACCATGATGTATTATAAATAAGATGTACTACATACAATACATAATTATTATCATGAACTAAGTTATGAAAAGAGAGAACAGAGCATGTGAATTCAGGTGTGAATTTAGGAGGGTTTATAGAGCACAACTCCAAATAATATTTGTGCATTGTAATTGTGTGAAGATTGATCTAAGAGTGGATTGTACTTTTGTAGCTATTAATAAAATTTGAGCAAGTATTTTTTAGTGGATGTAGCCCACATTAGGTGAATCACATTAAATTTGGTCTTCTTGTTGTACATGTTTATTTTTCTATTCTTTATGCATCTCTATTTATAGATTTTATTATTGTGATTCTATGGAATAGTTCCATATTAATTAATATTGTATTCCTATCAAATGGTATCAGAGCTTCATGTTGTATTTGTTGAAGTGTTGAATCACTTAAAGGATTATTAGTTCAAGTGGGAGCTATGGTTGATGATCACAAATCAAAGGTTAAAAATTTTAACAAATATAAATTTAGTCTATGAAATATGTAGATGGAGGATTACCTTTATCATAAGGATCTCCATGCTCTACTAGGAGGAAAAGTGAAGCAACTAATGAGTATGATAGATGAGGCTTGGGAGCTACTTGATTGAAAAGCACTAGAGGCCATTAGGTTATGCATTGCATCTTTGGTCATGTTTAATATATCACAGGAGAAGACCATGGAAGGTATCATGAATGGATTAGGGAAGTTATATGAGAAATCCTCTACTTCTAATAAATTTTTTTAATGAAAAAGCTATTTAATATGAAGATGTATGAAAATAGTTCAGTTATTAATCATTTAAATAAATTCAATACAATTGTAAATATGTTGAACTCTATAAAAATTAAATTTTATGATGAAGTTAGAGCTCTACTTATTTTGTGTTTCTTATCAGAGAGTTGGAACAACATGATAATGGTTGTGAGGAACTTAGTCTCTAATAATACCAAGTTAATGTTTGAGTATGTCATAGGAGAAATCTTTAGTGAGAAAATATGACAAAAATCTCTAGGGAAACATCTACTTTAGGTGATGCTTTAGCATTAGAGAGTAGAGGGAGACAAAAGTCTAGAGGAAAAGGAAAGTGTGGAAAGTCAAATGGTCTTAAAAGGTAAAAATCAAGGAGTGGGATGGTATGCTGGCACTATGGAAAGACTAGGCATGTAGAGAAGGATTGTTGGTCTCTTTAAAACAAGAACAAAAATCAAGAAGACACCAAGGAGATAAATGTGGTAACAGGTAATATTTTTCAAGATGTATTAATTCTCTCCATTGAAAATATTATCGAGTCTTGGGTTGTAGATTCAGAGTAATATTTTCATGCTACACCACATAGGCATTATTTTATTGATTATGTTCAAGGGGATTTTGGACATGTTTACTTTGGTGATGATAAGCCTTGTAGCATAGTAGGAAAAGGAAGTGTTCAGATCAAGATGTAGAATGGGAACACTTGGGTACTGAAGGATTTTAGGCATGTTCCCAAGTTGAGATGGAATTTAGTATCTACAACGTAATTGGGTAGTGAAGGTTACATGGGATTTTGGAAGGTGACCAAGGGTGATCTTGTAGTAGATAGAGGTAAAAGTGTTGGTAAATTGTATTTATCAAGTAGTGTTGACTATTGTAATTTAGTTTCTACATATGCAAATGCAACATTATGGCACAACAATCTTAATCACATGAGCCAAAAGGGTATGAAAATTTTGAAGGATCAGTTGCCTAGATTGAAAGGGTCTAATTTAGATTTATGTGAAGACTATGTATATGGAAAATAGAAAAGGGTAGAGTTTCTCAAGGTTGGACCTACAAGGAAGGAGAATAAGTTGGATTTGGTTAATTCAAATGTATGAGAGCTGGCTTAGGTATCTTATATTGGTGGGTCATCTTATTATGTCAATTTTATTGATGATGTAACTTGGAAAATTTGGGTTTATGGAATTAGGAGAAAATATGATGTCTTTGATATATTTAAAATATGGAAAGAATGAAACAAGTCTCAAGTTAAAATGTCTCAGGTTAGATAATGGTGGGGAATATTATAGCAATGAAGTTTTTGATTACTATTTAAGGAATATAATTCATAGACAGAAGATGGTTCTAAGAACTCCATAGAAAAATAAAGTGTTAGAAAGGATGAACAAGACTGTCATAGAGCATGCTAGGAGCATGAGGTTGCATGCAAGACTACCCCTTCAGTTTTGGATAGAAGTAGTAAACATAAAAGTATATCTAATAAATAGAGGACCTTCATCTTCTTTGGATGGAGGCATGCCTGAGGAAGCTTGGTTTGGTAAGAAGGTTGATTAATCCTTTATTATAATATTTGGTTATTAATCATTCATTAATATTGATAAAAATGATAGGACCAAGTTAGAGGCTAAGTCTAAAAAATGCACCTTTATTGGTTATGGTGAAGATGACTTTGGTTTCTGCATTTGGAATCTTAAAGACAAAAATATTTGAATTTAGGGATGTTTTATTTAATGAAAAATTCATGTCTAAAAAATAATTTCAAAATCAAAAAGAGGATTCTATAAATGAGTACACAGTGTTGGAGGACATTGTAGATGATAAAGTTCTAAGAAACTAGCTCAAGAACCTACTCCATAAGAACCCCAAACTCCTATGGTGGGAAGGTCTTCAAGGGTAACAATGGAACCTAAACATTTTTCTCCATCTATTAACTATTTATTACTAACTTACAATGGAGAGATAGAATTATTTGAAGAAGCAATCCAAGTAGATGTCAAGAAGAAGTGGGAGAAAACCATGGATAAGGAACATCAGTCTCTCATGGAAATTTAGACTTGAGATTTGGTAAACCAACCTAAAGATAAGAAAGCATTGTAGAATAAGTGGGTATATAGAATTAAAGAGTATGATGGATGAAAGAAAAGGTACAACACTTGGTTGGTGATAAAGGGGTTTGTATAAAAGAAGGGAATTGATTTCAATGAGATTTTATTCCTAGTGGTAAAAATGACTTCTATTAGGATTGTTCTTAGGATATGGCAACAAAAGACTTGCACTTAGATAAAATGGATGTGAAGACTACATTCCTTCATGGTGATTTGGAGGAGGAATTATGTATGGAGAAACCACAAGGATATGAGATCATAACGAATAAGAGCATGGTGTACAAACTAAAGAAGAGCTTGTATGGCTTGAAATAAGCTCCATGTCAGTGGTATAAGAAATTTGATAGTTTTATGATGGAGTAGGGATACTCTAGGTGTCATTCAGACCATTATATTTATATCAAGATTTTTGATGATGGTAATTACATTATCCTATGTCTGTATGTGGATGACATGTTTGTTGTAGGTAAGAACATGCAAGAAATAAAGGTACTCAAAGAACAACTTAGTAATTCCATTGTGATGAATGATTTGGGAGCAATGAAAAAAATCTTTAGTATAAGAAAAACTCAGGATATGAAGGAATAAAAGTTGCATTTATCCTAGAAAGAGTACATTGAAAAGGTCTTTAAAAGGTTTAGTATGCAGGATGCTAAATTAGTTAGGACTCCTTTGGCAAGCCATTTCAAGTTATTAAATGAGTAGTGTCCCAAGACAAAGGAAGAGAGAATATAAATGTCACATGTACCTTACTCATCAGTTGTTGGTAGCCTAATGTATGACATGGCATGCACTAGTCTAGATATTTCCCATGTAGTGGGAGCATTAAATAGGTACATGAGTGATCCATGTAGAGAACACTAGAAGGTAGTGAATTGGATCCTTATGTATTTAAAAGGGACCATGGGGATAATTTTAAGCTATGGTGGATATTTAGATATTAGGAGGAGTACATCAGGATATGTATTTAATGTAGGTGACATAGTGGTGAACTAGATATCATGACTACAAAAACTTGTGGCTTTATCAACCATAGAGGCAAGCAAAGAAATGATTTGGTTATAGTAGTTGCTTGAAGAGTTGAGGCATAAGTATGAGGAAGGAAAGATATATAGTGATATTCAAATTATTATGCATCTAGCAAAGAACTCCACTTTCCACTCTAGGATGAAGCATATACAATTGAGGTACCACTTCATCAAGACAACTTTGGGGGAAGAGAAGTTGAAGCTGGAGAAGATTCATACCAGTAAGACTTTTGTAAACATGAAGAACAAGGTGGTCATAAGGGAGAGACTAAAGTTATGTTCAGTTTCGATTGGCCTTCATAGTTGATGGTGAAGGGCTAAGAAACATGCTCAAAGGAAATTAGCCTCCAAGTGGGAGATTGTTATGTTTTGGAGCCTATTTTCAAATTATAGTGTATTGTGGATGAACATCTAAGTTCTCTAAAAAAATGTTAGTATGGGGTGCATCTTTAGGTGAGCATTGATGATGTGGGCAAGCATCGATGATGTTGGTGAGCATCAACAATATAGGTGAATACCTACATGGTGTTGTGGGCTAAGACCAACATATTGCATTCAAGTGTCAATGTGATGTAGGTGAGTATTAGTGTGATACAAGCATCGGTGTGTTGTGGGTGTATGCCTATATTATGTGGGTGAGCATTGTAACTATGATGTATTACCATAATCTATTATAAATAGGATGTACTAAATGTAATATATAATTATTATCATGAACTGAGTTGTAAAAAGAGAGAACAAAGCATGTGAATTCAAATATAAATACAAGAGGGTTTTTAGAGTCCAACTTGAAACAATATTTGTGCATTGTAATTGTGAGAAGACTGATCTAAGAGTGGATTGTATTCTTGTGGCTTGTAATAAAATCTAAGCAAGTGTTTCTTGGTGGATGTATCCCATATTGGGTGAACCATGTTAAATTTGGTCTTCTTCTTGTGCATGTTTATTTTTTTATTCTTTATAAATATCTATTTATAGATCTTGTTATTATGATTTTGTGGAATATTTATGCATTCATTAATATTTTATTCCTATTAGTTCTCACTTCACCTCCCCCTTTGCTCTTGAATTTTAATTTAGACTTCAACTTGCACATAGCTTAGTCTTCCTCTTACATTACTTCCTAGCTTGGATTCCTAGTTGGTAGAACATCTGCACATGTTCTTTGATCTTGATCTAAGGGCACTTTTCTATGTAAATTGAAACTCCATTATTTTGTGTAGTGTATATGCTAGGGTTTGAATTGTTTTAGAAAAATAATTGTTTTGGTACATTGCTTAGAGTAGTTTCTAAAGTTTCTTGCATTTATATATGGTTAAAGAGTACTCTCGTTGCTTGAAATATTCATTTATTGCATATCATTGATCTTTTTAGAACCATTCCTCATTGCATAGTAGAGATATACATGCTCAAGACAAACTAGAAAAATTGATTAAACATTCTCTCTCTCTTGCTAAACTAGAACATTGCATTATTATAAAATAATAGTATTGATTTGGAAAGATAGCTAGAATCTAAAATAAGCATGCTCTTGAACCGTTTCTTGAAAATGTCTTCATTGATTAAAACATCTTTCATTTAGCCTCAAAGTTCCTTAGCTTTTAGATTTAATTTCCATTTATTATCTCTCTATTTGGTATGGTTATTTTCACTTTGTTTATGCAATCAATAGTCTAGTCTTAGCTACTTGCTTTACTATGGTTGTACCCACTAGAGTTACTTTCATACTTTGTATGCCTATTTGTGCTAGACCCAACCTAGTTTAAAAGTTTGGATATAGCTTAGTACAAGCTAAAAAATTGGATAGCCACTATAGATCTCCTATAGATCATAGAACCCCTGAGCCTTCTATCCTCTTAATGGTTTACTTTAACACCCTACCAAACACTAGTGGTTCTATTTAAATTCCTGAAGCTACATTCTAGCACACCTGGTGGGACCTCACATATAATTTCACATTAGTTATATCTCATTTAGATCTCTCTTAGTTAACTCCCCACTATTAGTTGTTAGGCTTGGCTTTCAATTGTGTTTTGGCTCTCACCTTGGTTATTTTCTCCTACTTTGGTTTTGTGTCATTCTCTCCATTAGTTATCCATCAATTTACCTTTTCTATTATATTTAATGTTGTCCATGTTTCATTTCATCTATGGCTGATCTCCTACCCTTAGGACACCAATCCTAGTAGATTCAAGATCTCATCATTAAGCTCACTAATGAGTAGGCCACATTTTCAATAAAATGCCATAGACACCATAGGATCCAAGAGCTTCCCTCAGACCAACATGTTAGTCTACAACCTCTCAAATTTAAAAAAAAACAAGATTGGTAGGACTATAACCAATGGACTTGATCCTATTTTCACCAACCTAGGCTTCATTCATCTAAGGATGTTTCATCTCAGCTTCATGCCATACTCCATTTACCCATTCAAGGTGATGAGGATCTCCTTTCATAACTAGGACCTAATGAGCTATGTGTGATCATTGATGATTTTTTTAGATGTATTCAGGTGAATAATGTGATTCCTTCTCCCACTGAGATTTGGTGGCATGCTTTCTCTGGAAATAGAGCTTGCACTCGCTCAGTTTAAAGTGCCTCAACTAGTTCTCATGTGATATCTCCACCTCTTTCTCGACTGGATACTTTAGAGAAAGAACATCCTCATATCCATACTATGGGCTATAGTTTTTATAACTTAGAGAGGTATCCCCATCTTGAGGGTTTTTCCCATCCTTCTTGTCCAGATTTTAGAGTTTTCAATGAGCACATTGATTTTGATCACCACTTTCAGACAAGAGATCTATGGGATGTGTATCAAGAGCATCAACAACCATTAGTTAACTCTTATATGATGTAACATAACCAACATCATGGAGATCTTGGACATCAAAACCATTTCCATGAGTATGCCACATCTTCCCATCATCACTATGGGGACCATCACACTTCATGTGGCTATTCTCCACCCTATGGTAGAATTGATTTCCATCATGAGCATCGTCACTATCATGAGTTACCTCTACATCATCCTTCCTATAATTATGGTCATGGTGATTCTATGGGCATAGACAATATCATCACCATCACTAGACCCCTCTTGGAGTTCATTTCTAGCTTGTTATCAATTGTGCTTATGAGGATCTTTGTCAAAATATTCTATCCCATTGGGTGCATGCTATTCTCCTTCCTACTGTTATCCCTAAATTTCTCAAGTTCAATGGGACATGAGAATCTAATCTGATGGAGCATATTAAATAATTCATGATGGTGTGTATGGATTAGGACTAGGATGAAGGCATGATGTTGAAGCTCTTTGTTCATTCTCTATGAGCCAAAGATCTTGTCTAGTTTTAGATTCTATCACCAAATTCTCTCTCTAGTTTCCAACTCCTTTAGGACGACTTCCTCTAAAATTTTAATATTTTCGGACCCTTTAACCTCAACATCCAGTCACTCACCTCCATGACATATGCCAAGGGTGAGTCAATCTTCGATTTTGTGCATAGATGGCATTCAACTATTCATACATTTAGGACTAGGTTCTTAGATGACTATATTTATGACATGTTCATGTGAGCATTGAGGTAAGAGGTCCACCTTGAGTTCCTCAAGCATGAACCTACCTCTTATGATGAAGTTATTAATGAGTGTCTAAACATCAAAGTGTTTGATGTGTGTGTAGGCATACAATCCATCCCTTCCTAAAAGTCATCCTCTTCACATGATCATAACCATAATGTGATCAATGATAATGTTACTAATTCTCCTCTCAAGAAGAAGGAAACCATGAGGTGAATGCCTTGAGAAAGAATCCATCTAAAAGAAGGATTCTAAATCAAGCATAGCAAAGTAACAGATGATGTTTCCTTATGGCCCCACCAAGTTTTGAAATTTCTATTAGATGAGTGGGTATGATGATAAAAATGATGTCTCCTAAATTTTTTGTGGGAAAGCCTCACCTCTACCATAGATTTCTCTACTTTTAGAACCCAACCACAAATTGAATGTTTTAAAGGAGCCTCTACCTAACCATGACAAGGAGAAGAAGAATAAAAAAAGAAGTCAAAGGCTAAGGCCCCACATTATCCTTCTTTTTCTTCCACCTCTTTTGACTCCTCTTCCCAAGATGAACTAAGAGGGAAAGCCAAGTGTGAGAGTATCAAGGTTGTTGATGCTATAAACATAGCCTCTATTGGGTATTAGTTCTTTGTCAACACATGCTCTAGTCAGGCCACCAACCTTGTTGGAGAGACTAGTGGTGTTGGGTCCCCTGTTTAGTCTATGGGGGTAAAAAATCCTAAGGTCATGTTTGGATTTAGGAATAACATCCCTCCCTAGGCTAGATATCATTCTTATTCTATCATTTAGGAGTTGTAGGGCTTCTTGAATGGGATATCCATTTGGGACCTTCCTCACTTTGGCCTAAGTAAAGGGGCCTCATCTTTGATAAGCTTGGTCTCTCTCATGAGGGTCTACTACAAGATGATGTCAAAGTTTTGTTCAAATATGATGCACATGAGCACCCTCATCTTCCCATCTTATCTTTTGACCCAACCTCTTTGCTAGATAATTTAGTTCTTTCAAAAAGGGCTCATTTCCCATTTCAGTGGATGATTTCCATGTTAAATGGTGCATCATCAATGAAGGATATATGTTGAATATCATGACCCTACATGTGTTAAATGAGATTGAAATAATTTAGAAGAAGATATTTGATTGACATAGTTACACTAGTGGGAACATGAAGCTCTGGATCAAGTTTGGTCCTAAGATAGCTAGAATCAAGTTTTATGTGTTAGACATTGATCTTTCATACAACATGATTCCTGGCCATCCTTGGACTACTAACATTAAGGCCATCACATTAGCCATATTTTTTATGATACATTTCATGTATGAAGGTAAGGTTCACATCATAGAGGCTAACCTATATCATTGGGCATTTCTGCATGAAAAGGTAAAGCCCTTAGTTGAGGATTTGGCTATCTTCTCATGGGGGTTTGTATATTCTCATACACACCCTATTTCTTAGTCTCATTTTTTTTAAGGATGAATATTTTGATCTAGCTAAGTATTAATAAATGTTTATTCCTTAAGTTTTTTGTACGCATTGATTGACTCCTTCTTCCATTCCATGAGACTAGGCCAACCCATCTCTTCTTGACAATCTCTTCCAGGATGTTTCCCTAGATGTTGAGCTACCACTTTTGTCATGCTTTGCTCATCAGATTATAGGCTCTCTCCATGCATCTCCTATTGAGACCACTATATTGGTTGAGTCTGATTTTGAATTTTATTTCATTCACATTACAACATGAAACCTATTCAAGGAGAGAAAGGCTTACACCAACCACATACAAGCTTATCATAAGTATCATTATCCCCTTAATCATCCTGGTTTGGATATTTATATCATATATGGACCAACCCTAGGCCTTCCTATAGTGGAACCTAAAGTGTTAGATGAGTATCTCCCTCTCATGCCTGTGTGTTTTAAAGAACATGATTCTATGGATGTTAAAGGATCCATAGATGTTAACCTTAGCATTTAAGCAAAGCCTAAGATCATCAAGATTAATTCTAACCTTTATCCTAAGGAATGAGATGTTTTTATCACCTTATTACATGAAGTTTTAGATGTATTCACTTGGGAATATTTTGGTATATAGGGCATGAATCTTAACATAGTCATCCATAATCTTGTTATGGAAAATGAGACCTAACTCATTCACCAAAAACAATGGCCAATAGCTCTTATAATCTCTTAGTTAGTTAAAGTAGAGATTGAGAAACTCATCTAAGTTAGATTTATCCAAGATATTGACTACCCTCGATGGATTTCTAACATTGTTCCCATTCTCAAGAAGAATGGGGTTATTTATATTTACATCAACTTTTAGGATCTCAATATGACCTGCCTAAAGGATAACTTTCATACTCCTTTGATAAACTAGATTATTGATTCCACCACTAGATTTGAGATCATTTCCATCATAGATAGTTTATATAGGTACAACCAAATATAGATTACATCTAAAGACCAACACAAGATGATATTCACTAACTTATGGGGTACCTGCTACTATGTTGTCATGCCTTTTGGTCTAAAGAACATTGGACCCATGTATCAGCAAGCCATGACCCATGTTTTTCATAGCCTTATCCGTAAGATCATTGAATGCTATGTTGATGATATCCTTAACAAATATTATAATTAGTATATGTGTGAGACCTCAAAATAATATTTAAGAATCTCCAAGAGTATCACATCAGTCTTAACCCTAAAATGTGCATTTTTAGCATTTTAGCTAGAAAGCTTCTTAGCTTCCTCATTTATAGAGGGGTATTAAAGTACATCCCAACAAGATCAAGGTGATCCTTAGGATGCATCCACCATGTAACCTCATCTAGTTTAAGTCCTTCCTAGGAAGACTCAACTTTCTCAGACATTTCCTTGAATATTATGCTCATAAATCCATACCCCTCACATGTCTCTTACATAAGGACACTTTATTCTTGTGGTATGATAAAGTCCAAGTAGATTTCAAGGAATTAAAGTGTCTAATTCATAATCCTCCCATCCTATTGGCACCCATTGAGGGGTGTGAGTTTATCTTATATACCTATATAACTAATGTTTCCATCAGGGGCATGTTGTGCCAAAACGATGATACCGATAGGGAGAGAGTTGTTTACTACATCTGTCACACACTGGTTGGACTTGAACTCAAATATTATCTAGTTGATCATGAGTGCCTCTTATTCATCTTTGTTATGAATAAGTTGAGACATTACATATTGGGCTAAACTACCAATGTGATTGTGTAATCTGATCTACTTCACTACTTGCTCAATAAAACACATCTTGTTAGCATGAATATGAGGTCAATCATGATTATTTAGGATTTATACCTCCACATTGTTGGTTGAATATTTTTTTGATCAGCGTACTAATAAACAAAATAGGTCTGATCAGCCAAAGTAGGAAGATTAGTCATCCAAATGTGTAGATTTACCACATCAGAAGGGGACTGATCTCTCCTCTCATCAAGGGGAGGTTCCCTATAAGTATGCTTTATATATATAAACAAAAAATAATACTCAAGGGTAGGACAAACCATCCATCTCTCTTTCTTCAGAGATGATGTGTGTGGATCAAAGGAGAAACTAAAGGAAAATGACAGAAAGCACTCCTCTTCTTTCAGAAGTACTATTTAACAAGCCACAAGAATACTCTAGGTAGTAACAACAAAATGTAACAAAGGATGTAATAACCAGCAAATCCAGATGCAGCACAAAGTCTCCACCTGAATTGCTCAAGAGTAAGATATGAAGGATAATGAGGGCACAAAGTCATCCCAAAGTCCTTTACACAGAAATGAAAAGAAAAAACACTAAAGGCAATTATGGGGGCACAAAGTCTCTCCACAGTTGACTCTTCAGGACACCTTGAATGTTGTCACTAATTTTGCTTGTTGAATTAAAGGAACAGAAGATATATTGAAGAGAAAGACATAAAAATAGTTTCCTCAAAAACAAAGATATTACAACACAAATTCTAAAAAACCACTTGCTTTCTTATTCCAATAACAAAATATGATAAACAGACTAAGGTCAAAGTCTCAGAAGTGCCTTTCAATTTGGGTAGAGTTTCATTCTGATTATCAAAAAAGAGATCTTTTACAATAACAAGAGATTCCCTTATATAGCTTCTTCAAGAAGGACTCAAGAATAGTAACACATCATGTTGCATTGGAATCTGTTAAGAAGACAGGCTAGAACTTAGGGGCATTTTACCCATTTGATTTTATCAATTCAGGGAAACAAGTCACGCTTATTGAAAGTTTGTAACTTTCAATGTCCACCTGGTGATCTGCTCTTACCTTCATCATTACTCCTTTTTTGGTTAACTAAATCAGGTCCTAGATTTAGTTTGTTGTTATGTTCCTTCCTTGCTTTCTATTTGTCTTGGCCTTGAAATCTGTGAATGCATTCTAGTCTATAGGTTCAAAGGATTAATGGCTATTTTGTTGTCTTGAATTTGACATCTTCAGGCATGTCACCCCTTTGTCTTCTTTCAGTTTTTCTATTTGGTGCTTTCCCAGATTGAACTTGCCCTTTTGGGCCTTAAAAAATAACCTATTTTGGGTCAAGAAGAACTCACCACAAGCTATCTGCCCTTTGGGTGGTCTTTGAATAGCCTTCAGGCTTTTTGTTTAACATCTTCCTCAAGGGAAGGTGACCTTTCAGCTTTGGCGAAGTATCCTTCAAGTTGGTAGCTGAGAGTCCCCTGCAAGGGCATCTACCCTTTGGGGTCCTTTGGCGGCCTTTTTCTTTATAGTCTTTGTAGGCTTTCCTCAGGTTTTCTCCATGGACAAATTCCCACAGACAAAAAGTCCACAGAAATTTCTTGTGGACAAAATGTCCTCAAAATTTCCATTTGCCTTGGTTATTATCCTTCAGGTTTTTTCCACCCGTGACTACTTCTTGAATTCTTTCAGACTTTTTGTCCAAAGGAATTCCTTCAGACAAAACTCTGATAGAATTATAATTGTCTGTCTTAAACAAAAATTTTGAAGGAATTTACCTTTTTGGCCTTCTTAAAAAATGACCCTTCCAAAGGGTGTTTTTGTTGACCAAGTGCCCTCCACAAGGGCACTTTTCCTTTGGGAAGCTTCCTTGAACTAAGTCAATGATCCCTTTGATTGAACCAAACATTGAACTGTTCCATTGAATTAAGCCAATGAACTGCTTGGTTGAACCAAATGTTGAACCATGTTTTGGTTCAATCGGATGAACTAAGCATTGAAACACTTTGTTGAACCAGTCTTTGAACCAATTCATTGAACCAAGGATTTGAACCAAAATGGTTCAAGCCGATGAACCAAGCCTTTGAACTATTTGCATTTTGAACTACTCCTTTGAACCAAGTTGTTGAACTATTTGATTGAACCAAACATTGAACTAAGGCTTTGAACCATCTATTAAATCACTTGGTTGAACCAAATGTTGAACCAAAATGATTCAAGCCGATGAACCCTTTGTTTGAACCAACCATTGAACCTTTTCATTAAACCAATCGGTTGAACCAAGCTTTGAACCAATCAATTGAACCTCTTCGTTGAAGCAAAATGGTTCAAGTTGATGATTCAATTGAATGAACCAAAGTGATGAACTAACCGTTAAACCAAAAGATGATGAACCAACTGTTGAACCAAGTTTTGGTTCAATTGTTCAAACAAAGCCTTGAACCAACTGATGAACCGTTTGATTGAACCAAAGGATGAAACAAAGCAAACAAACCAAATGAGTGAAACAAAGTGTTGAACCACTTGATTGAACCCACCTTTGAAACATTTGATGTTGAACCGATTGAATTTTGAACTCGTTGAACCGATTGAACTTTGAACTCATTAAACCAATTAAACTTTGAACTCGTTGAACCGATTGAACTTAAGTGGTTCAATGGTTCAATGGTTTAATAGCTCAAGCCTCTTTTGCTTGAATGCTTGCTAATAGACATTTTTGATTGAACCAAGGTACTGAACCAATCCTAAAAATGACCAAGTGTTAGAAACTGATTCTTTTGGTTGAGCCTGCATGCAGAAGCCTTTGAACCTATAAAAATGAACCTACCTACAGAGTTCATAGAAACCAAGTTCATAGATTTCTTTAACCTTGAAAGAGTCTATAGAAATCAACCTATGAAGCTCGTTAAACTTGGCTTGTAGAGTCCATAGATTTCTCTTCCTACTGAGTTCATAGATTTAAGCCTGTAGAGTCCATAGATTTAAGCCTACAGAGTCCATAGTTTAAGCCTACAGAGTCTGTACATTTCTAAAAAGATTGAAAAAAATGAGGATTTTGAATGTCTAAGACAAATTTTGAAAAGGGAAGAGATAATTTTACTCTGTAGGACAAAAATAGTTCAAATATTGTCCCAAAAATGAGTAATATTTTTGGGGGACAATAGCTGGCTCCAGTTGGGGAACTTCTGTCAATTGCAAAAAGAATTTAAAGGAGTAAAATCCAAAATCTCCAGTGTCTTCATGTGTACTATTGGGTTATGGAGTCATGGTACCCAGAAATGAAAGACATCAAAAATGGAAACAAACAAAACAAAAAATAGAATTCAAAACTATACAAATATACATATATACAGATGGAATGATCTGACACTTCAAGAGTTGAAATGTTTCAGATGCCGCCCATTGTGGGGTAGAGAAAAGGGTGTGCCATCTTGATATTTCAATAGAAAGCTATTTTCACCAATGTGCTGATGAATTATAAATGGGCCTCTCCAAAGGGAGTCAAACTTTCCATGCATCTCCTTTGGTTCTCTCCTTTTATCCCATAGTAGGACTTGATCCCCAATCTAGAAATCACAATTTTTGGCCTTCTGGTCAAAGAGTTTCTTTACCAAAATTTGATGAGCAGCAATTCTATCCACCACCATGGTTCTCTATTCCTCCAGCTCAGCCAGGCACATGATTATTTTGTCAAGAGAACTTTCATATGTCTAATCTTCAATTGCTTTTGCCAATTTCAAGGCTGGCAATTCTAAGGTGATTGGTATCTCAGCATTGATACCATAAAGAAATTGAAAAGGAGACATACTAATTACCCTCTTTGGTGTGATTTTGTCTACACATAGAGCATCAACCAATGCTTTATGCCATGTTCTTTGATTGTCATCTACTAGTTTCTTGATAATAGTTACCAGATTCTTATTGTTGGATTCAGCTTGTCCATTCCCTTATGGAAAATAATCAGAAGAGAGAGTGTAATTCCATAATGGAAAAAAAATTGTGTAATATCTTGAGAGGTGAAACAAGCTGCATTATCAGTAACAATTTTGATTAGAACTCCAAACCTGGAAATAATGTTTTCTTTGAGGAAGTTGCATACAACTTATGAAGTAGCATGCTTGGTTGGGATTGCTTCTACCCACTTGGTGAAATAATCAATTGTTGTAAGGACATAATCATGTCCAACACTTGAAGATGGGTTTATAGTCCAAATAAAATCAAGTCCCCATTACTAGAAAGGTTCTTCTATGATCACTGGCTTGAGAGGCATAGCAACTAACTTGGGTCTTCCAACAAATTGTTGATAGAGTTCACATTTTATCACCCACTTATGTGCATCTTGGAAAAGAGTTGGCCAGTAATACCTGGCTCATAGAATCTTGTGAGCAATCATAAGAGAAGAAAAATGTCCTCCATAGGCTAGATTGTGGAAAGATTTCAAAAGCTGGCTTTGTTTCTCTTTGTCTACAAAACAAAGGAATACTCCATCTATGCTTCTCTTTTATAGGCCATTATCCCAAAGGACAAAATTGGCAGCTTTCAGCTTGATAGTCCTCTTTTATTTGTAAGACAAATGAGCAAGACATTCACCATAAGTAAGGAAATGAGAGATACCTGAATACCACTCATTGGTAGTGGAGACAAAAGGGACTGTTGGTGTCTCTTCCACTTCAGTTTCTTCATGATATGTGTCTTCTGGCTTATTGTCAGCAATTAATTGGCATAAACCTTTACCCCTAACCAGCTTTGTCAGCTTGATGTCTAGATCAAACTCTTGGATTTTTGCAATCCAATTACCTCTTTTCATGCCAAACTCCTGTTGAGTTAATATAAACTTGACTATAGTGTCACGCACTAGGGTAGTAGTATGTGAATTCATAATATAGAAGTGAAAATGTTTGACTACTTTTACCAAGGCATAAGCATGCTTCTCTATATTTGAATACTTCATCTCATGGGTTTTGAGAGGGCAACTCATGAAAGAGATAGGAGATTCCATACCTTCCTTATCCTGTTGAACAAGAATTGTTGAAAGAGTGTGTTCAGATGCATAGCTATATATGATGAAATCTTTGTTATGATTTGGGCAAACTAAGGTAGGGGCATGAGAAATGGTGGTCTTGATATCCTGAAATGTTGCCTTACCTTCTTTAGTCTAGCTGAAGATGGTCTTCCCTTTCATCATGTTCACAATGTGTCTAGTCTTCTCAGCAAATTTAGGGATGAATCTCAGTAAGAAATTCACCTTTCTAAAGAAAGAATGAACAACATTTTTGCTTGTAGGCAAATTAAGATCTTGAATAGACTTGACTCTGTCTAAGTCAATCTTTATGCCTTATTTTGACATAATGTTTCCAAGGAGTTTACCCTCTGTTACTCCAAAAATAGACTTTTTAGGATTTAAAGAAATACCATTCTGGTGGCAGCACTCCAGTACTTGTTGTAGGTGGTGTACATGATCAGATCGATGCTTTGAAAAGATAGTCAAGTCATCAAGGTATATCACTATGAATTTAACAATCTCATCTTTGAAAGCCAGATCCATTGCTCTCTAAAAGGTAGCAATAGCATTTACTAAGCCAAAAGGCATTCTCTTATATGCAAATGTACCCTAAGGCATGGTGAATATAGTCTTGTGTTGGTCTGCTTCACCAACTTCAACTTGATTATAACCTAAGAAGCCATCTAGCATTGATAACATCTCTGCACCTGTCACTCTTTGAAGCACTTGATCCATGATTGGTAAAGGATGATTATCTTTCAAAGATGTTTGATTCAGATTTCTGAAATCTACACAAATGCAAATTTTGCCATTCTTCTTCCTTACATGCACTATGTTTGCAATCCATGTGGAATGATGGATTAGGAAGATGATTATAGAATTTAACATCTTTTATATCTCAGAAAAAATAGTACTTGATATTTTTAGATTATGCTATCTGGATTTTTGCTTGTAGGGCATGGAGTTAGCCTTGAGAGGAATGTTATGGTAGATTTCATCAGGTCTGAGAGACTTCAGGTCTTCATAAGAATATGCTAAGACATCCATGTATTGACAGAGTAAAGAGGTGAACTTGAATCTTTCTTTAGGGGTGTAGCACTTACCAATATTGACCATCTTGGGATTTTCTTCAGTGGTTAGATTCACTTGATAAAATCCCTGAGAGAAACTCGAGTCTATTTGCTATTATTTGATGAATCTATCATGTTTGTCAAATAGCTTTTCAAGAGAAACCACACCTTTGGGAATTTTGTTTCCTTTCAACTATAAGAATTCTTCATTTATATCTGAGCTAGATTTAGACACAAATTCATTCTTGTGAGATTCACTGCCTTCAAAACATAATTGATCAAAATTATCTTTTCATTCCAAGAAGGCAATGATTTGATGATCATAATTTAATGCTTGCCAATGATCAACATTGTCAGGAACACTTGGTCTATAAACCAACTAAGTGGTATAACTATCTTCTTTGAAATCTAAATGAGGAACTAAGAGAGTTCCTAAAATAACAAGTGCATCAGCTCTATCATTAGACTCTCTAGGTATGGCAGAAATGTTGAAAGCATCAAAGCTTTCAATTTGGTCCCAAACCAAGTTATGGTAGTGGCATAATATTTCATTCTTAGTTTGTTATAAGTTTCTCACTTGACAAACTACTAATTCAGCATCCCCTTTGGCATGAAGAAACTTGATGCCTTTTTTTTTGAGAAGCTTTCATGCCAAGCAATAGAGATTCATATTCAGCTATATTATTAGTGTTGTTAAACTATAATTTGTAAGATGAAGGGAACATATCTCCTTGAGGAGATATCAAAATAATCCCAGCTCTTGAATTGGCAGAGGAACAACTACCATCAAATTCCAAATTCCATATCTCATATGATACTAATTTTTCTTTAGACTTTTTTTATCAGAGATAGAGGATCCTTCTTGGTCTATATTGCAGCCTACTAGTTTTTTTGTTGTTCTTGTTGAACTAATTTTTGAGTTGACCCTTTCAAATGTTTCATGCATTTCATCTATAGACAGAAAATAGTTACCCATACCTGTAGATTCAAAAAGGATTTGAGCTTTAGGGGCTGATGTCTGGGTGACCACATATTTTGCTTCCTTTTCAGGGAGCAACCTCTTCATTATGCCTTGGACAAGGATCCTTGACTTAGATAGATCCATGCTTAGTTCTCCTCCCACGTCTTTGCAAAAATTTCATCCAAGCAAAATGCCATAGGATGATGGGATGTCAGCTACCAAGATAGTCATATTGATTCTCTTGTCTGGAAAGGTTGAAAATGCAAATTGGGCATCTTTGATTTGTCCTAGCAATGGTACTTTCTTATTCTCCATGGAGAAACATCTTCCAAATGTCTTGGTTAGTGTGAGACCAAGAGACTCAAATACTTTAGTAGGCATGACATTATTAGATGTGCCTGAGTCTATAATATAGTTACTCAGCTTGTGGCCATTAATTAATAGGAAAACATAGAAAAGTTCTATTTTTATAGGAGCAACTGGAGGAGTAATGACCAAATTATTTGGAATAGGTATGATCTTTGAAGAATTAAGAGTTACCTTTTTAGCCTTTTGTCCTACAGGGATGTTTTGGTTTTTGACATATTGGACCAGCTTATTCAATTGATTAGGATTGGACTACAGATATTTGAACTTAGACATTTGTATTTTTATCTTTTTGACATGATCGATTATGTCAAATGACTGAATTGAACTAGGTATAGAGAAAGGTACTTCAACTTTTTGAGTTTTAGGAGGGATGGGAGGTGATTTGGTTTACGAATTTGAATTAGAAGGGGAAGGCGAGATTGGTGCATTTGCCTTTTGGGTGATTACTGGGTCCTTTGACTGAAAAGATAGAATGGTTCGATGCTTAGCAATCATGGTTGTTGGCTGTGGTTGCTCTTTTATCTTCTCCTTATCAACTTGCTGGACTGATTGGTTTTTGGACTTGGTAAACACTGCATATGATCCATCAAAAGCTTCTCCTTTGCTTCTGAGTTCATCTTGGTAGTTCTGGAAACTAATATGGGAGTCACCAGTTAATTCTTCTTGATTGTCTTCAAGGAGATCAACGTCATTTTCTTGATTCAATTTAGGCTAGAAAGAGAATTTTGATTTTGCTTCAAGATATCCCATTGCTGAATTTATTAGAGGAGCTTCCAGGGCAAGTTTCCCTTGTGGGGGAGGAAGGTGATTCTATTGTCCTTGATTCCTAGTAGCATTGCCTTGATATGACTGATTTGGGAATGTCCTTCCATATGAAGGAGCAAAAGACATTCCTTGAGCCATTTGATTTTTGAGAGCAAGCAACTCATTTTCTAATTTTTGCACCATTGGATTTGTGGTGCATGTAGATGCATATTCAGAAGATGATGAAGCTCTGTTTCTATTTAGATCTCTTCTTATCTTCCTTGCTAAGATGAGATCATCTTCTACCTTAGTGGCTAAAAGTTGAGCTACAACAAGATCTATTTGACCAGCACATCTCAAGAGAAAACTTACTTCAGGTAGCTGAGAATTAATAAAAAGCATTTGAGATTCTCAGCTGTAGGTCTAACAACTACAAAGATTCTATTTCTTAGTTTTTCAAATTTGGCTATGAAATCTCTCATAGGCTCATGAGGATCTTTCTTCATTTGTGTAAGTTGAGGCAGAAGTGTATGTGCATCTTTTGCAGGTTTGAATCTAGCTTCAAACTTAGCTTTGAGAGTATTCCAATCAGTCACTAACTGAGCCTGTAGATGATAAAACCAATCTGCAGCAGCACCTTGTAATGTCTCTATAAAAATCCTAACTGCTACATCTTCAAATTCTACTCTAATTACTCCACAAGCTATGCTAAAAGCTACAATGTGTTCATCAGGATGAATTTTCCCATCACCATAGAACTTGGGGAAGTTCTTCCTTGAACTACGTGGAAGCTCATGTAGAGGTGGAGTAAGATTGAGAGGACCAAAAGCATTACCCTAGGGGCCTTGAACTACCATTTTAAGATTATGAAAAGGAGGGATAACAAATCTCAGAGGGGTAACTATTGGCAAAGCTTTATCAATAGTAGAAGTAAATACTTCATCTGGCAATGGAGATCTAAATTTAGTAGGAGGAAAACTCTTGGTTCGTTAGAAATGAGATGGTGAAGGAAACAGATCAAAATCACTTTGTTGTACCAAATTGAATATAGGGTCAACGATACCTTTAGCCCTTTGGCTTCGTGTATACCTTGAATTTTTTAGATTGTGAAACAAAAATGGAAAAGAATTGACCTTGCTTTAGTTAAAGCTTGAGGCTTTAAACTGTGCATTCTTTCCTAGTTAGCGTGGAGGTGAATGGATAGATTATAAATGGATAATGGATATTATATCCCCAGCATAGTCACCAAAAACTATTGGTTGAATATTTTATCGATCAGCGTACTGATAAACAAAATAGGTCTAATTAGCCAAAGTAGGAAGATTAATCATCTAAATGTGTAGATTTGCCACATCAGAAGGGGACTGATCTCTCCTCTCATCAAGGGGAGGTTCCCTATAGGTATGCTTTATATATATATATATATATATATATATATATATATATATATATATATAGAAAATAAAACTCAAGGGTAGGACAAACCATCCATCTCTCTTTCTTTAGAGATGATGTGTGCGAATCAAAGGAGAAACTCAAGGAAAATGACAGAAAGCACTCTTCTTCTTTTAGAAGTGCTATTCAGCAAGCCACAAGAATACTCTAGGTAGTAACAGCAAAATGTAACAAAGGATGTAATAACTAGCAAATCGAGATGCAACACAAAGTCTCCACCTAAATTTCTCAAGAGTAAGATACGAAGGACAATGAGGGCACAAAGTTGTCCCAAAGTCCTTTACATAGAAATGAAAAGAAAACACACTAAAGGCAATTATGGGGGCAAAAAGTCTCTCCATAGTTGACTCTTCAGGACACCTTCTTGAATGCTATCACTAATTCTGCTTGTTGAATTAAAGGAACAGAAGATATATTGAAGAAAAAGACATAAGAACAGTTTCCTCAAAAACAAAGATATTACATCACAAATTCTGAAAAACCACTTGCTTTCTTATTCCAATAACAAAATATGATTAACAAAATGAGCTCAAAGTCTCAGAAGTGCCTTTCAATTTGGGCAGAGTTTCATTCTAATTGTCAAAAAAGAGATCTTTTACAATAACAAGAGAGCCCCTTATATAGCTTCTTCAAGAAGGACTCAAGAATAGTAACACATCATGTTGCATTGGAATCTATTAAGAAGATAGGATGGAACTTAGGGGCATTTTACTCATTTGATTTTATCAATGCAAGGAAACAAGTCACGCTTATTGAAAGTTTGCAACTCTCGATGCCCACCTGGCGATCTGATCTTACCTTCATCGTTCCTCTTTTTTTAGTTAATTGAATCAGGTCCTGGATTCAGTTTGCTATTCTATTCCTTCCTTGCTTTTTGTTGGTCTTGGCCTTGAAATCTGTGAATGCATTTTGGTCTGTAGGTTCAAAGGATCAATGGCTATTTTGTTGTCTTGAATTTGATGTCTTTGGGTACATCACCCCTTTGTCTTCTTTCCACTTTTCTGTTTGGTGCTTTCCCAGATTAAACTTGCCCTTTCAGGCCTTAAGAAATAACCTATTTTGGGTCAAGAAGAACTCCCCGCAAGCTATCTGCCCTTTGGGTGGTCTTTGAATGGCCTTCGAGCTTTTAGTTTTACATCTTCCTAAAGGGAAGATGACCCTTCAGCTTCGGGGAAGTATCCTTCAAGTTGGCAGTCAAGAGTCCCCCACAAGGGCATCTACCATTTAGGGTCCTTCGGTGGCCTTTTTCTTTATAGTCTTTGTAGGCTTTCCTCGAGCTTTCTCTGTGGACAACTTATCACAGACAAAAAGTCTATGGAAATTTCTCATAGACAAAAAGTCTGTGGAATTTCCATTTGCCTTGGTTATTATCCTTCAAGTTTTTTCTACCCACGACTGCTTCTTGAATTCTTTCAGACTTTTTTTCTAAAGGAATTCCTACAGACAAAAGTTTGAAAGAATTATAACTGTCTACCTTAAACAAAATTTTTGAAGGAATTTACCTTTGCGGCCTTCTTTGAAAATGACCCTTCTAAAGGGTGTTTTTGTTGACCAAGTACCCTCTGTAAGGGCACTTGTCCTTTGGGAGGCTTCCTTGAACTAAGTCAATGATCCCTTTGATTGAACCAAACATTGAACCATTCCATTGAACCAAGCTGATGAACTTCTTGGTTGAACCAAACGTTGAACCAAGTTTTGGTTCAATCGAATGAACTAAGCATTGAAACACTTCATTGAACCAATCTTTGAACCAATTTGTTGAACAAAGGATTTGAACCAAAATGGTTCAAGCCTTTGAACTATTTGCATTTTGAACTGCTCCTTTGAACCAAGTTGTTGAATTGTTTGATTGAACCAAACATTGAACCAAGGCTTTGAACCAGCTTTTGAACCAAAGCAATGAACTAACTGTTAAACCAAAAGACAATGAACCAACCGTTGAACCAAGTTTTGGTTCAATGGTTCAAACAAAGCCTTGAACTGACTGAAAAATTGTTTGATTGAACCAAAGGATGAATCAAAGCATTTGAAACAAAGCAGAAGAACCAAATGAGTGAAATAAAGTGTTGAACCACTTGATTAAACCCGCCTTTGAACCATTTGACGTTGAACTGATTGAATTTTGAACTCGTTGAACCGATTGAACTTTGAACTCGTTGAACCGATTGAACTTTGAACTCATTGAACTGATTGAACTTTGAATTTATTGAACTAATTGAACTTAAGTGGTTCAATGGTTCAACGGTTCAATGGTTCAAGCCTCTTTTGCTTGAATGCTTGCCGATAGACATTTTCAATTAAACCAAGGTATTGAACCAATCCTAAAAATGACCAAGTGTTAGAAAATGATTCTTTTGGTTGAGCCCACATGCAGAAGCCTTTGAACCTGTAAAAATGAACTTGCCTCCAGATTTCATAGAAACCAAGTTCGTAGATTTCTTTAACCTTGAAAGAGTCTATAGAAATCAACCCATGAAGCTCGTTGAACTTGGCTTGTAGAGTCCATAGATTTCTCTTCCTACTGAGTCCATAGATTTAAGCCTATAGAGTCTATAGATTTAAGCCTATAGAGTCCATAGATTTAAGCCTACAGAGTCTGTAGATTTCTAAGAAGCTTGAAAAAAATGAGGATTTTGAATGTCCAGGACAAATTTTGAAAAGGGAAGAGACAATTTTGGTCTGTAGGACCAAAATAGTTCAAATGTTGTCCCAAAAATGAGTGATATTTTTGGGGGACAACACACATCATTAAAAAAGAGTACACTAAGGGATTATCTATGAATGACCCACTTGCTGAGTGCCCACTACCCAAACTTAACACCAAGCTAGTTGAGGATGCCTTTCTTAATGAGATGCTCTAATCGATCAACTATGTTGAGGTCTCTGAGTATGATTGGTATTAGGATATTATCCATTATCTTGAAGACCAATATTATCTCATCACCACTTCTTCATAATAATACTATCAAATCCATAAGCTCATCATCCACTATGTCATCATTGGTGGTGTTTTATTTAAAAGTCATCTTGATGGTGTGTTGATGTAGTGCCTTACCACTGAGGACATCCCTCTTACACTTGAAGAATCTCATGGGAGCATTTGTGGTGTCCACCTAGGAGGGAAAGCCATCACTCAGTGTATTATCATGATGGGTTACTACTAGCCCACTCTTGTTAAGGACATAGTCCAATATGCCAAGAAGTGTAAGATGTGTTAAGTCATAAAGGATGTTATCAATGCCCTAACTAAATTTTTACACTCTATTTCATCCCCTTGGCCTTTATTGATTTGGGGTCTCAACTTCATCAATGAGTTTAAACCCACCTTTTTTGATGGCCATCGCTAGTTCAACATCACCACTGACTACTTTACAAAGTGGTTTGAGGCCATGCCTCTTAGAGACATGTGTGGGAAGACCATTTCCATGTTTATCCTAAACTAATTGATTTGTAGGTTGGGGTTCCCATTACGATTATGACCGATAATAGAATGAGATTCCAAAGCCTTGAGATGTGTGAGATTATTGAATGCTTTGGGTTCAAGTTTTATTTCTCCTCTACCCATTACCCCTAGGGAAATGGGTAAGTAGAGTCTTTAAATAAAACTTTATAGAAGATGCTTTTCCACACCATTGCCTAGTCTAAGGGAGATTGGTATCTCATGATCTATCCTTCCCTTTAAGCCTATCAAATTAGATTCTAAATCACCATAGTGGCAATCCCATCTTCTCTCATGTATGGGTTAGAGGCTATTATTTTCTTAGTGGTCTTAATCCCTTTATTGTAGGTTAATACTTTTGATTCTCTTTTTGATGCAGATGAATGTAGCACTTACCTCATTGAGCTTGATCAATTAGATGAGTGACACCTAGCCACTCTTGAATACAACTGTGCTTACTATCACCATCAATGACACTAATTTGAGAGGTTGGTATGCTGTCATCAATTCAAAGTAGGTGATACAGTCATCATTTTTGAGAAGGAGCACCATAAGAAGGGTAAACTCATACATAAGTGTTTTGGTCCTCTTATTAACACCACCTCTCTAGAAAAATGGGGCTTTTCATCTATCAACCCTTGAAGGTGATCCCCTATGGTACCCAATCAATGGGTTCCACCTTAAGACATTTCATGTCTAAGTCCTACATGGCCCTCCAAGAAAGTTTATTTTGGTGGTAAGGTCCACCTTTCCTCTCTTCTATCACCAATAACCTCCATGCCACTAGCATATGTGTGTACACATGGGATTTTTATTATTAGGTCTTATTGTCTAATCACATATATCTAGTATTCCATATCAAATGAAGCATACACATCATACATAAAATCATATACACACATGTGCTAATAATGAGAAAACCATTATATATCATAAAAAATACATGTTTTTCTCTAGGTACATCACATAACTTGTCAACTTGGGATCATAGTCCCTAAAAACTACCATGTGCATGGATACATATGCATACTCTAGTCAACCTATGATTGGGTGATATCTATGATAGTCATGCACCAGGGGGAGATGTCTATCTCTACCTTTCAACTAGTCAAGTTGCAATCTCCTTGAGTACAACTAGTTGGTTTGCCCTCATTCCAAGTGCCTCAACTCCTCTAGTCTACTCTTGAGTTATCTTAGCCCATAGCTAATTGATCTCAGCCTCTTCTCTCACCAATCACACCTTGGTCTTTACTAAAACTACCCTCTAATTTTCCATAGATGCCTCATGTCATGATGACTTATCCTCTAGCTATGGAATCTTATGTCGTGACCTCACTAGCTCGAGTGAGGCTCATGAACACACCCACTAAAATTGAGTATGTATCTCTATCCCCATTAGCAGATGTGGTACCCTCTTTATCAGTGGTGTCACCACCACATTAGGTAATATCTCCTTTAGTAGTAGATCCACATGGGGTCTAGTCTAGCTAAGATGGTCTCTTGCACACACATATAGAGCATATGTGTTAGTTGCATATCAAATCTCATTAAGGATGAGTATAAAGATGAATTGATATCTAAAAAATATAATTTTCATATCTATCAATGTTGATGGCCTCTACATCCCTCTTGTAGGTGGTGTTCCTCCTAGTGGTAGTGGTCCTCACCATGGTGGCCTCTCTCCACCACATCCCCCCTTGTACTACCTCAACTAGCTATTGGGCTTAGCCCCAACTGGATTAGGTTATACCCATCTCTCTTACCCCACCAGAGCTTGTCCCCTTATAGACCTTAGATCTCTTCCCATCCCAAGTAGGGATCTACCCTAACATCCTTTAGCCATACTATAGACATGTAGGGATCATAGATGTAGCTAGACAATACATCTAGATCCAAGGTGGTTCACATGGGCCCCACCATGTTTATGAGCCATGCAACCCATTTCATGCCTTCTTCTAATGTAGGGTACACCTCACTAACATATGTTGTACTCAATCATATCAGCAGGAGCCTCTTGTAAGCCTAAGACACGAGTATGTTAGGTTATGTCAATCCACCTAGCCTTATGTTCTGGATGTGATCCAATTACTAGTATAATCCACCTAGGATATAATAGACCCAAGAATATCTCTATCCTCCCTTTGTGTATTGGACAACCCCTATCCATGAGAGTGGTAGTCATCCTATACTCTAGCCAGTGTAGATTTGCTTGACCATAGACCCTACTATCACTGTCTAATGAGTGGGTACCCCTAGCAACAACTATGTAATCTAAACTCCATGGTTGTTCTATTGTGGGTAGGGTCCCATAAAGTATAGCTCTACTACTACTATATCTAGCATCGGTGATAACTCTATCTCTATGGCCATCAGCTTTGCCCTATATAGTCAATAGGCATCCTCAATGCTAAGGATGACCTCTAGCTCAGGTCCTATCTAGAACACATGCATCTTAGATACCCATATAGTTACTAATGCAATCACCAAGTTTTTATAGTAACATATTGAGGGTACATACAGTAGCCTCAAAGGTCCTACACTCTATAGGTGATCTTAGTTTACCATATGTTGAGCATTTGCCTCTTCAACCAACCATGGTGGAATTCTCTCCCATTTGGTCACTTCACATAGACCATCTCATTATGTTGGATGCTCTCTTACCTATGAAAGTTTTCCCTCCTCTATATGCTAACTCCTTCATGTGTCTGCACAAGCAAGTGAATAGGTAAATGGCTTAACCTATTAGCTAAAAAATGAGTAAAAATAAGTAAAAAGTAATGTTTTTATCCATCTTGATTGTTTTCTCTCTCCCTTCCTTTTTTAGCCCCTTTTAGGATCTCTTGGGGCTCATTAGGCTCCCTGAGTCCTATTTTTATGCTTCCTTTCCCTAGGTCATGGCTTGTATTGGGATGTCTTGGGGAACCTCAAGGCTCTTCCTCCTTTGCTCCATGGGCCATGGTTTGAACCCCCGTTGGTCCAAAGTTCTCTTCAGTTTGCCTAGCCCACTATTTTGAGTCCATGTTTCACCTGATTCATCTATCAAATCATCTGGAATGAGTCAAAACATGTCTAGGGCCTTTGAAACCCAAAAAATGAATAAATTTGACAAAATTTGTTCATAGAACTTACCTAGACCATCTTGTGCATGTTTGACATTCTCTTGTGTCCTTGTTTTCTCCACTTGGGCTTTGGTTGCTCATGGGATATCCTTCAGCTTTGTCAAAGTGAAAATGATCGCTTTTCTCTTATTTTCCTCTTTTTAGCCCATTTTTATTGCTTTTTTTGGGCCCTTTCTGGGTGTTTTACCCATTTTTATATTTCAAACTATGAAACCTCTATCTTAGAGGTTTTGGCACATTCTAAGCATATTGACAACATTCATTTTTTAATCTAATTCTTCTTTGGGATTGTTTTGGCCTCATTTTGGTCTTTGAGACCCCTTTCAAGTCCCCATTGACCTCTTAGGGCCATGTCCCATCTCATGGGTACCCATTGATTGAAGTTATTTATTGTGCTTCTTTTAGTTAGTCATTTATCTACATTTTTGTAGTTGATTTATTCTAACTCCCTCTCTCTCTTATTCAGCATGGTTGCAGGTAGGTTTGTTAGCTAGCTATAGTGGTTTGGGACTTGCTCTAGGCTTGCTGACTAGTTTTTGTCTTATCCAAACACCCCCCACTTTCTCTTTATTACCTCTCACCATGGTTGGTGTTGGTAAACTGCTATGATATTGGCTTGATTTCATTATTTGTTTCCCTTTGTAACTCATTTACACTGATTCACTTTGAGATAGCCTTTTTACAGTTGTTAGTATTGCATCCTTAGCTCCCATCATGGTGCACCTCTCAGTGGTGATTCAAACCAATGAAGGCAGTCAGGGTAACCTAAGACTAATAGTTACAACTTAGGTTATCGATGATCATTGGGACCATGAGCTTGTTGTATCTAGTTTCTTCCTTATCAATGAGATAAATAATGCCATCAAGAATCACATAATAATTATCACCTTGACTGACACATGTGAGTTAGGCATATGCTATGTGTAGTTATTATCTAAATCACTATTAGTTGTGTCTTAACTCACCAATGTCTGGGCTATCCTTAGTTCTAAGTTACTCCCCCTCTTTGAGGTGATACATGATTTGATCTATTTCTTTAAGGACATCTAACTCACCCATATCCCTCATAGGGAGAACACTAGGGTTGACACCATAGTGAATGTCATTTTGGATAGTATGCTTTGATTTTATATCACTTGTGTCCCTTCTTTTTAGGATCTAGAGCTGGAGTTAGATTTTGGATTAAACAACATTTGCACTCTCACCCATGGATAACACTATCAACTCTTTCTATCACCATCCTTATTTGGTAATTATAGGTAATGTTTCCTTTTATATTTTCAATTATTGATTTTCTTTACTTTGGTGTGGCTTCTTGGCACTTCAAAACACTCCTTATTCATTCAAACACTGACTACTTATACCTTGGGGGCATATGTAATCATAGTTCTTGTAACCCTATTCCTCTCTATGATTACACATTAGCTCATGTTTAGACTAAAAACCATGGTCATCCTACTTTGAGACATCCTCCACATATTTTAACCTCTCCCACATCATATTCTTACCCTTCATACATCCTTAGTCCATATTGTCCCTTTTACACATAAGACATGCCATCTAGAGACCCCCAGGGCCTTTTGAAAACTTGTTGACTAGCCTAGGCCCTTGTTTAACCTAGAACATAGCTTGTGTGAAGGGAAATCATGGCCTAGGTTGAATTTTTCATTCACCAAAGCCATGACCTAGTCTGTAACCTAGGAAAAATGTGTCGAAAGGTGCCAAAATGTACCCACGTAGTAAAAAATGGTTAGTTTTAGGTCTTTTGACAGATTAGGGTTGGGATATATGCCTCATTATCATTTATTTGAGCCTCTTATATTCTCTCTCTACACTCTTTATTGATTCTTATTCCCTCCCTTAACTCTCATGCCTTCTTCAATCTCTCCTAATTCATTCTTGGTATTGTTGAGCTTGATTGGTGACAAAAGATCCCATATTCTACTACACACTTGCTTGGAGGCTCCATTACTACTCTTAGTTGTTTATGCTTCCTTGTGGATTGATTCTAAGATTCTAAATTTGGAATTTTACCTAATTTGTGTACTTGGTTGGAGTTATTACACCATTTCAAGTTCTCACTTCACCTCCTCTTTTGATCTTGGCTTTTAGTTTGGAATTTATCTTTCATGTAGCTTGGTCTTCCTCCAACATTTCTTATTATCTTGGATTCTTGGTTGGTAGAACATCTAGACATCTTCTTTGAGCTTGAACTGAGGTCACTTTTATATGCAAATTGAAACTCCATTATTTTGTATAGTGTATATTCTAGGGTTTGAATTGTTTTAGTAAAATAATTATTTTGGTGCATTGCTTAGAGTAGTTTCTAAATTTTTTTGCATTTGTATATGGTTAAAGAATACTTCCATTGCTTTAAATATTCATTTATTTCATATAATTTATCTCTTTAGAACCATTTCTCATTTCATAGTACAGATATACATGCTTGAGATAAACTAGAAAACTTGCTTAAACATTCTCTGTCTCTTGTTAAACTAGAAGATTGCATTATTAGAAAACAATAGTATTGATTTAGATAGATAGCTCAGATATAAAATAGGGATGCTATTGAAACATTTATCAAAAAAATATTTATTGCTTAAAATGTCTTTCATTTGGCCTCAAAGTGCCTTAGATTCTAGATTTACTTTCCAATTTTTATCTCACTCCATTTGGTATAGTTGTTTTTGGTTTATTTATGCAATTAATAGTCTAGTCTTAACTAATTATTTTATTGTGGTTGGAACCACTAGAATTAATTGCATACTTTGTGTGCCTATTTGTGATAGCCCCAACCTAGTTTACAAGTTTATCTATAGCTTGGTGCAATCTGATAAATTAGATAGCCACTATAGATCTCATGTAGCCCATAGAACCCTTGAGCCTTCTAGCCTCTTAGTGGTTTAATTTAGCACCTTGCCAAATACTGGTAGTTTCATTCATATTCTTGGAGCTATAGTAACCAAGGGATGTAAAAATCTTGACGTCATTCTAGAAACATACATGAAGGAGGATACAAAATTAATTCTGCAAGTTCTTGAGTAGCAATTGATAAGAAGAAAATGAATCCAAAGTTTGATTACACCTTTGACACATCTCTCCACTCATGTTACTAGTATAGCTTCATAAACTATCTTTACTTTGATTAAATACTCTTTTATCATTATAAAATTTTAATACTCTTTTATATAAATAATTATGCTACTGCAATATATATTTCAATAGGAATAATAACAACAATAATAACTAAAACAACAACAACAAGAAGGTGCACTAAATAAATCTAATTTTTTTTACTAAATGCTAATATTATATTAGATTTTTTAATTGGTAATACTAGTATTGGAAAACATTTGTTTATCCTAGTGTATAACAGTGTCACAATTTAGGTGGCAATGTTAAAGTTTCCAAACTTTTCATTTGGTGGTCTACCCAATGTAATAGGGACCATAGTTCTGCATGAAATTGATCTAGATGATGAGTATTTGGCCATTAAAAGTGGCACACCCATGGTTTTTTAACCTGCATGATATGATACAGGCATCTCAGCTCATTAAGCCTTCATAATGACCTCATATGCCCAATTCTCCACCTAGAGGCACCAAAGGTAGTCCTATGTAGGAGATTCCCCAAACAGATGACCATCATACTTTTTTTTCCTACTTCTAATTTATTGGCATGAAATACTAAATACTATGTTAATGATTTTATTATTCCAAACTTTGAAGAATTGATAACTTGGGATCATCGAGCAAAACTATTAATTAAGGAAATAAATGCCTATTTCTACAACCATAATCTATGCAAACAATTGTATGCAATGGTGGAGCATCAACCAACAAAAAATGATGTTTTATTCACCCATGTAATTTTAAAAAGTGTTGTTGTGAATAATCGCTTTAATGATGATGCTATTGATATCAAGTTAAATAGGGTTGAGAACCTAAATGTAGAATCCCAAGCATACTATAACAAATGGGTAAAAAACAAAAGCCTTATGGATCTTGCGAATACAGAAAAATAAAAATATGCAATAAGTTTCTTTATGTGTTTAAATTAAAATTTATTTTAAAACATTTAGCTAATTAGATATCTTTTGATCATTTTCAATCAAAATATACAAATATGAAGAATGAGGTTGTTGTCCTTGACATGCATCTGAAAATGCACGTAAAAGTATTTTTTGTGGAATTTTTTTTCAAGGAGAAACTTGTTTTATTGAATAAGAAAAATAATACATTGAGAAAAATAATTAAAAAAAATGGCTTGGACCATGGTGTTTTATTTTTAAAAAAACTTGAAATGGACCCATCATTACTTTCAACTTGAGATGCTACTATAACAGAATGGGAAACTCTTTCCAATATCCATTTTATAGTGAATGATATTCAAGAATCTAGGATCCCAATCCTCATAGACAACAAAACCACTACTTGTACCAACCAACAAATAGTGGAAGGACAAACTGATACAAATTGATTATGAGACTTTATCATTATTTTGTAATTTCTTCCATACTATTGTTTTGTAATTTATTCCATACTATTGTGTAATTAATGGCAATAGAGGTTTGAGCTCAAAGCCTCAAGTTGTTTTATGCTTATGTTTTGTAATTACTATAAACCTTATGCTTTATAATATTTAAAATATACTTTGTAATTATGTATTCCTTACTCATATTAAGCTATGATGTGTAATAATTTCCTATAATGTTTAATTGGTTTAATTTATAGTAAATTTGGTTTCAAGTTTATTAAAATATGGGTTTCCATTTCATTTGATTAAAAAATGTAAATTTACTTTTAAATGTCAAATAAAAAAAAAATTAGAATGCCAAATATGTACTATTTTTCGCAACTCACAATATAAAAAATAGTAAAGAATATTATTGTAGAATGCTAAAGATAGGATAATATCAATTAAGTATTTCATAAATAACTTAACTCAAATAGAGTTAATTATGTATTTCATAAATATTGTTTAGTAGTTTTCATATACATATTACAATGTTACAACCTAACACTCAAGTATGTCAAACAACCCTTTGGTAACCCATGCTTCATTGCTGACATTTGTATGTCCTGTGTTACTAGCATTTTCAATTTCACTATATTCTTTTTTAGTTTTATTCATGACACATCTTCTTTCAGTTAGAGTATTCCAAATTGAAATTGCTCTATTATATGGAAACACATCCACTTCATTACCTCAAACTTACAACCTTAAAAATGTCTCAAGTTTTTTATCCAATCTATTATGAAGTCTTGATTTAACAAATTATAATGCATTGAATACCCTTTCATCTTCCATGGACCCCAAAATCATTGTTTGTCACAATTCATATAATTGAAAATATTCACTAATTTCTTCCTACAGAACATTGATGTGATACAATTTCTTCCATAGCCTTGTAATAGAACCTATTTCTGTTGGTTCAGCTAAAAAATGATATTGTTTAACCATTGTAATTCTAAAAAAGATTGATTATTTTTTTAGTAATCACTTTTAAAAAATACCCTTAACTTCTTCTCTATTAATTTTCATAGACTTACTAATTGTTTTGATGAGTACCCATGTATTTGATAAATAAATTACTTATTTTTTCTTCACCATTTGCCCTGTTCTAAAATTTAGGATTCACCATACCCATGGCTTCAAGTAATGCATCCCTTTGAAAATGATCTCTAATTTCAACATATAAGCTTTTTGAAATGTCTCTCAATTTCATTTGTGTGTCACATATGACATTATCATATAAATACCTTGTTATAGGTACTTCAAATTTTGATCCAAGTACATTAGTTCATCTTTGGAGAGTATGTAATGGTATCTCCTTTGCATTAACAAAGATACACAGATGATCATGAATATTAAGTTTCAAATAGTTTTGAGGGTCCTTTATATTTGTTAAAATTTACCAACTCTCAAATATTGGTCCTTTAAAACTTTTATTCGAGTAGTATAATATATCAAGCAATAGACAAACTTGTTTCCTCAATCACATGAAGTCAACAATATATATTGATCTCTTTTGTGCATGTTTCATTAACAATACATTTCCTTAAACATGGGTAGAATACCACCTAATGTTAGTAAAATTTTCAAAAATTTCAAGTGGTTCAATGAATATTTTGCCTTATCAACCTCCATCTTATACTTAAACATAAAGCTATCCAATGATTGATATTCTTAAAATATTATGCATGCAAGTTCATACATTGAAATCCATCTAGTATCTACATATTTTTATATTGTTTTCCACTAGTCAATCCAATTGAATTTTTTTGAAAATATAAAAACCTTTTTAGATTTCATGACATGTACACATGCAAATCATGGATAAGCTCCTCCACTTTTGCGACATTTTTGAATGTGCTTACAATTTTGTAAGCAAGATTAATTCTATGTGCCATGTAATAGATTGGAGTTATATATAGGGAAACTAATGTTTTCAAGTGAACAAACAAACCTATTTTATTCCATTGTATTACTAATGCACCATCTACACCAAAACACACTAACTTAGTACCTATATTATGGTAACTCATCCCAACAATATCCATCAAATTAGAAATAACCAATTGCAATTTTTTTCATCATTATAATTTTTTGTCATTTTATGTATAGATAAAAGGTGAGGTTGCCTTGAATGATTGTAAAATGTAAATACATGCATGCATACCCATGGTGTGTTGTCAACTATTGTTACCTCATCAATGGATAATGATATAAACCTTGCTGATTTTCCTTTTTCTTTCAAATCCTCCTTTTAAATCATTGCAAGGAATTTTTCCATCTCCCAAGCACTGTTATCTTACCAATGTGAATGTGAAATGTTGTGAAATCCAATATGCTGAAATAAAATCTTGTAATCTAAAAAATCAGAGATTGGTCTTCCTTTTTTTAGAATGTGATATAAAGTTTAAAATTGTATATTTTTGGAAAGCAAATTAGATTGAACAACCTTTCCAAATTGAGCTTTGATTGTTTCTCCTTTCTCAATGAGGTTCTTTTAATGTTTTTGATGATTATGATACTTTGTTACATAACATTGATGCATGAACTCTTTTTCATTTTTCCATCTCACTATTTTTTTTGAAATTTCCATCTTTGTCTTTTACTGACTCATATATTTTTCCACAATGTTTCTCAATTGTGTCCAACTTGAGTTGCATTTTGTGGTCCTTCCAAGTTTTCAACTATATATCATGCATTTACATTTTGTTAGTGTGTCAAGACTATTTTTTGACTCTATGGGTTCAATAAATGGGTATTTATATGCCCATTTACATTGAAATGACCTTCCAATTGTCCATGTATTTTTCTTCTTCTGCATAGTTTTTTTGTGACCTTTTTAACTGGAGATTGTTTTGGTAGCATAGTTATCTCATCTAAAGATTGTGTTGGGTGAGTAGATATCTCATTTATAATTGGGAATTCATCATTGTAACACTACGTATGATGTCATATCTCTATTTCCTTGAATTAAGTGGGATAACATGTATTTATTTCTCAGTGACTTCTTTTAGGGGAGATATATATATGCAAAATCATTATACAATCCTTCAATACTTTTATCATTGAATTCTACATGCAAAAATTTTGTATGACATTAATTTTTAATAAACACCAATACTAAAGAAAAATAAATAAAAAACATTGAATCAAATAATATTTATGATTTAGTACCTATGTTTGGCATTTCATTCTCAAGTCTGTCTACCAATTTAGGGATATATTTGATATTTTTATCAATGGATTCTACTTGTAATATTATTTTAGATCATCATTATTATTGAATCTTTAAATGAATATTTAATTAATAAAAAAAATGGTATTCTATGAGTTAGTACCTCTATTTGGCATTTTAAATCTATACCCAGGTATGTCTTTCTATGGAGACATTTCTTCAAAAGAGTTATTAGTGGATTCAACATGAAAAATAGTTTAAGATATTTTAATTATTATTTAAATTTAACATAAGACAATAAATAAAAAGCACTAGTTAACTAAAAATTTAGTACCTATGTTTGGTGTCTAGCTAAAATAAAATAATAGGTTATTTTATTTTTTAATTTCTTAAAGGCTTTAACATTTCTAGTCAAAGCTATATAATCAAATCTGTGGAGCCATGGATGAAAGATGATTAACAATAAAATGAATATGATTGAAAATAAATAAAGACATTTGATAGATAGATAAGGAATCATAATAGTAATCAAACATGAAGGCATCCAATGGTAGCCTACGAGCATCCAATAGCATCTTGAGAGGGTGGGTTATTGATGGTAGCCTACAGGTGCTTGACTATAGTCTACTAGTGCTAGAATGTGGCCTTTGGGCATGTAACAGTAGCTTATGGACTCTTGATAGCATCCTATCAACATCTGACTATAGACTACCAACATCTACCCATATATTGTTGTCATCTTCTTATAGCCTACCATCAAGCACCATAAAGTTTTGGCTAGATGTTGATAGGTTACGATTAAATACCCATAGGCTACCTTCAAGAACCTATAGGCTACCGTCAGGTGCCCATGCTCTCAATTTACCATTGGGCACTTGTATGTTACCATCACAAACTAGTAGGATGCAGTCAAGAGCCTACAATCTACCATTAGGTGCAAGTACTTGTAGTGTGTTATTGAGTGCCTGTAAGCTACAATTGGATGCCCTCATGTTTAGTTTTTACAATGGCACTTAAAGAGTTGTAAATTAAATTATATTTAAAAAATATTAAAAATTTATATTGGAAAAAAATCATTTATACATTGCTAAAAAATGTTGATTCTTGAAGCCCTCTTAGGACCTAAAATACAAACCACCAAAAAAAAATCCTAAAGTCTCCTAATGGTGTGTGGTATATTCAAATTTAGGTAAACCTATCTTTGAAATTAACTTTGATCTCAAACATTTAGGCAATCCTACTCTATTGGCCATTCCATAAAAATCACCAAATGTCGAATTCAAAAATGGAATATTCATAGATTAACAAAGATTCACCACTAAAAAACCCTGTACTGCATTCAAACAAATTATTTTTATCAAAAGTATTCCACAAAAATAATTCCTTAAAATTATACCTTGAATTTCACAACAAAACCAATTTTGAATCATCAAGATTCGATGAAAATAACCATTTAGAGCTCATTCTTATACCAAACTTCATGCATTTATGCAACCAAAACTTCAAAATCCAAACTGATATGACCAAAATCACCACTGTCACAAAATATCAACAAATTGAAAACCTAAAACTAGAATATCTCATATTCATAAGATAATTTCCATAATCATCTCATAATATAGTTCAAATATTTCTAATGCTTCATAAATTATAACTTTATTATTCACCAAATTTAACCTAAAAAATAGAGATGAACAAAATTTTAACGATAATGAAAACACTTTCATCATCAAAATCTCATACCACAAAAAATAACATGATAAGCCTAGAAAGATAACTACTTTTCCAAGAAAATAATACTACAAAATCTTTCTAATTGACCTTACTCAAAAATTCATTCATGCAAAATACTTTAAAATAAATAGTTTGTCTTGAAATAATTTATTAAAAAAATCATGCAAACTCAAAACCATAGTTTTCTTTCCATGTAAAATAATTATAGTGATAAACTATAATTATCCATTTGATAATTATTCATTTTCATCAATGGTGTACATGTCAATATCATGTCTGCAACTTCCCAAAATTATCCAAGAAGAGTATAGTTTTTGTTGTCTGCTTGGCCAAAAATGACTAACACAATGAGAACCAACCTATTTGTATCCATTATCCATGCCTTAACTACTTCTATTTATGTGCTTTCATATTATTGATTTCTTAATTTGAGGTATGCCATTAATCAACTACTAACTTGTTTATCAAGACTTAAATTTTAGTAATCACTAATTTCCTTACTGAAACACCAATTAGTTCATGTAGTTTAAGGCACATATAAATCTGCATTAAAATCTTTAGACTGCCTTTTGATTTTAATCTAGATTTCAAAACATCCAACACGCTTAGCATTAAACCAACTTGCTAATTAGACTACCAACTTGCCAACTTACCATTTGAACGTTAATAACATGAGCCTCAATATTACCAATACAAAAATAGCTTAATTTCTAATTGACCTTCTAAATAAAACTCTTACCCCATGAACATTTTAAATTTTTCATTATGTGCACCACTTTATATTAAATAATTACCATAGGATAGTGTTTTAGATTAGAATCTAGGACCACTTAGGATTATTTGATAATCCTTAGATTTATAATAGCTTAGGTTTAAATATTTAAACCAAATTCTACTTATGGCACAACATAATTCATATTTGTAATTAAATTTCAAATGTAAGAAAAACCGTTTGTAAAAAATCCATATAATGCCTTTCAATTCTGATAGTAAATTATAATTTTTAAATTTAAAAATACAATATTAATTAATTCAATTAAATGAAATATTATCAACTTTGTCTAACAAAATCTCATGACTGAAAACAAATATTTGATTATGATCAAGAGAACATTATCAAGGGGGTCAATGACATACCAAGTTATAATTACCCTATATTTATCATCTCACATATAAAAACATGACTATATCACCTAAAACTCATAAGCCAATGCAAGACACAATCAACCTATCTATAGTGGCCAAGAAAGCTTAAGGAGATAAGGATATTTGATGGTTTGTAGATGTTTTCAAAAGATATTAAGAGGTTTAAATAAATATCATAGACCTAAAAAGATATATTGGAACCTATTTCTCTAAATAAGTGATAGAGTAGTCAATATATACACCTGCAAGAAACACCATACTTTAAGAACCTAAAAATATTCTTTCAAAAGAGCGAAGATATGGACAAGGTATAGTTTTAATGTAAGATCAATGAATAGTATATATGTGAATATGAATAAGTTA